>PVLC010042085.1:0-13208 GCA_004027655.1 Graphiurus murinus
AGTCATCTAGTTACTATTTACCCTCACCCTCCATCAGGCAATAATAAGGCACTGAATAAAACAGAAAAACCATGAAGCACATGGATGTTTTAATCTTTCGGAGGACAGTAAATAAAATACAGTAGATGGTGGGACATGCTATAAAAACTGAGCAGGGCATGGTGGCACATGCCTGTAATCCTAGTAAACTTGGGAGGCTGAGATAAGAGGATCGCAGGTTCAAGACCAGCCTCAGCAACTTAGCAAGACCCTGTTTCAAAATACAAAATAAAATAGGGCTGGAGGTATGGCTCAGAGGTAGAATGCCTCTGGGTTCAACCTTCGATACCAAAAGAAAAGAAAATGAAGCACATTACAGGGATAAGTATACACACACATTTATCTTTAGAGAATCGGGACTGATAATGTGCCAGCGTAGCAGCAGCAGAAAGTTAATATGTTTCTGGTAGCACTGGAAATCCACAGCTAGTTTAGTTCACAAATTTATATTTAAAAGGATCATCAATGTCAATAAACAAATGAATTACAAAACTATGGGATATGTACACAATGGAATTTTACTCAGCCATAAAGAAGAACAAAATCATGTCATTTGCAGGGAAATGGACGGAACTGTTAAGAGAGATTAGTCAGTCACAAAAAGTAAAAAATCATATGTTCTCCCTAATATGTGGAAGCTAGGGAGAAACTGGGTCATAAGAGGGACTCCAGATGAAGAAGGAGAAACTTTAGATGAGCAAAGAAGGTGACTTAACTGAAGGGGATGGGGGGAAGGGAAGGGAAACACCCTAATACACATGATGTACTTTCACAAACATCAATCACTAAACTAAACTTGAGAAGGAGGGAGGGGGAAGGAAGGGGGCAGGAATTGGGGAAGGGTTAAATGAGAGACGTGTGCATGTATGCCTCTACCAGCTTGTACCTAACCAAGACATATGATTACAATGCAATAATAATGATGATGATAATAATAATAACAACAACAACAATAATAATAATAAATTCACTTGAAAAATAAAATAAAATGCTAGAAAAAAATAAATAAGAAGAAAATAAAAGGATCATCAACTCCTAGGAGGAAAAAAAATCAGTAATTTTGGACTAACTGTTGATTCATGAGGTTGAAAAAAAGAACAGCATAATGGTTTAGAAAGAAAATACGACACACAAAAAAAATTTTTTCATGGTGCTGGGGACCAAACCTAAGTTCATTCTACCTCTCAGCTACATCCTCAGCCTGAAACAGAGTCTCACTAAATTGCTAAGTCTGGCCTTGAACCTACAATCCTCCTGTCTCCGCCTCCTAAGTACTAGGATTATAGGTGTGTGCCACACAAAAATAACAAAATCAGAAACACTAGAGTTGTTGTTTTTTTTTTTTTTTAACTAATAAAATTGAGAAACTCGGCAGTTTTAAGAGCAATAGACAAGAAAAGTCCTCAAAAAAAAAAAAGCCTCAGCAATGTCTCAGCAACCTAGTGCTATCCTGTTTCAAAACAAAAAATAAAAAGGGCACGGTGGTGCACGCCTGTAATCCCAGTACTTGGGAGGCTGAGACAGGAAGATCACAGGTTCTAGAACAGCCTCACCAATGTAGTGAGACTCTCAGCAACCTACTGAGATCCTGTTTCAAAACAAAAAATATAAAAAAGGGCTGGAGGTGTAGCTCAGAGGTAGAATGCCCCTGAGTTCAACCCACAAAAAAAAAAAAAGTCCTAAAAATGAATCATAAGTGCAGTTGTTTCAAGGAGAACATAACCAAAAATTAAAAGAATAGATATAAAAATGTACAGGCAATAAATAAATTCCTAGAAAGCACTTCAACTTTCCAGCAACAATCTTTAAAAAGCACAATATTAAGCCGGGCGTGGTGGCGCATGCTTGTAATCCCAGCATTCGGGAGGCTGAGACCGGGGGGGATCCAGGTTCGCGGCCAGCCTCAGCTACCTAGTGAGGCACTCCGCAACTTAGTGAGACTCGGTTTCAAAATAAAGAATAAAAAATAGGGCTGGGGGTATAGCTCGGAGGTAGAATGCCCCTGAGTTCAATCCCCAGTACCGCAAAAAAAAAAAAAAAGCACAATATTAGCTAGACACGGGCACATACCTGTAATCCAGCTACTCAGGAGGCTGAGGCAGGAGGATTACAAGTTCAAGGCCAGCCTCAGCAATTTAGCAAAATAAAAAAATAAAATAAAAAGGGCTGAGGGTGTGGCTCAATTGTAGAGTGGCCCTGGGTTCAATCCCACATAGATATCCTTTGGGCTGGGTGTGGTAGAGTACCTGTCTAGCATGTGTGAGGCTTTGGATTCCGTCCCCAGTGCCACCAGGCGTGTGCATCCACACACACAAATTGAATTCATAATTAATAAGATTCGTGGCATTAATAGAAAATATTGTATGGTTCATCCCCTTAAACACAAAACAGTGAGTAATCCATTTTAATATCCATGGGTAAGCCGGGCGTGGTGGCGCACGCTTGTAATCCCAGCATTCGGGAGGCTGAGACCGGAGGATCCGGGTTCGCCGCCAGCCTCAGCTACCTAGTGAGGCACTCCGCAACTTAGTGAGACCCGGTTTCAAAATAAAGAATAAAAAAATAGGGCTGGGGTATGTATAGCTCGGAGGTAGAATGCCTCTGAGTTCAATCCCCAGTACCGCAAAAAAAAAAAAATATCCATGGGTGATAATGATTTAGCCCACGAAAAGGACTAGAAGAGGATAAAAGGTTTATCAAGGAGAAAATGCAAATATCCTATTTAATAGTGAAATGGTAGATTAGTTCTTCTCAAATCAAGAACCAGGAAAGGATGCAATTTGCATGCTATTCTCCAGATTCAACTGGAAGTCCTGGCGAGTGAGATTAGAAACTAAAAAGGGAGCGGGGCTTAGCGGCACACGCCAGTAACCTCAGTCCTTGGGAGACCCAGGCAGGAGGATCACAGCCTCAGCAATTTAACGAGACCCTGTTTCAAAATAAAATGGGCTAGGGATGTAGCTTGGAGGTAGAATGTTCCTGGATTCAATCCCTAGTACCAAAGACAAACAAACAAACAAAAAAGGGAAAGTACAAGGATTAAAGAGGGGAAAGCTGAAACTTTCTTGCGAGAAATTTAAAAGTCTATAGATAAGTGACTAAAATGTATCGTTGTATTAAGGATAAGATACTTTGGGCAAGGAAGCCGCAAGGTTACCAAAGCCTACCCCAAAGTATCAGTTCCCTTTTCCGTGTCTGAATACCATGTATCACTCTGAGGCCCCCAGGCGGGTCAAATCCCACACTGCGGCTCCCTAGGTGCAGGAGGAGGTGGGACCGCGCTCACCCACTCGCAGAAGCCACAGACCCGCGGAGCGACGTGGAGGCTCTGGTCCCCCGTGACCCGAACGGCAGAGACGCTTTGGCTGCCTGGAAAGAGAAGGGGCGCGTTGGGAGCCTGATTAAAAGCCACGGGGGCCGGGCGTGGTGGCGCACGCTTGTAATCCCTGTACTTGGGAGGCTGACACTGGAGGATCCAGGTTCGTGGCCAGCCTCAGCTTCCTAGTGAGGCCCTCTGCAACTTAGTGAGACCCTGTTTCCAAATAAAGAATAAAAAATAGAGCTGGGGGTGTAGCTCAGAGGTAGGATGCCCCTGGGTTCCATCCCCAGTGCTGAAAAAAAAAAGCCCCGGGGGCTCTCAGTGCCAGCCTGCAGGACAATCGCCCGCTGCTGGACGCAGCCCCGAGGGCCCCGAGGCGGACACCGGGGCCGGGCGGCGGGCGGTGGGGCCGGGGCCGCGGGGCGGCGGGCGGTGGGGCCGGGCTGGGCTGCAGCCGAGCTGATCGCGGCCGCAGAGGCGCCGCCGCCGGGGAAGGCGTTGTGGTCCGAGCCGGGGTGGGGGGGCGGCCGTCCTTCGATCGCCGACCCCGCCCAGCTCCGCCTCCCGCCGCCCATACTGTACGAGCCGGGCCCGGGGCGGGTGGGCTACGAACTGAGGCAAAAAGCTACCTCACTACTGGGCTGAAAGGCAGAGCGACATGGCGGCCCCAGGCGCAAAGGTGACAGGACCGGCACAGCCACGCATGCGCAGAAGCGCGCTTCTGCTTCCGGTTTTCTGAGGCACGCACGGCGTGTGGGGCGGGGCCTGGGGCGGGGCGGGGCCTGTGTCGATGTCGGGGCGGGGCGAGGGCGGGGCCTGCGGCGAGGGCGGGGCCTGGGAGCCAAGACCAGGACTAGATAGGGAGGTTGGGGCTTTGACAGCTCAGAGGCTCCCCAAGGGGAATGCTACTTTGGCAGAGGTTGGGGGTGAAGACAGAAGAACCAGAACCATGGGCTAGACTGTGGGGGAAGGGTTGAGGTCCTCAAGGCAGGATCCCTAGGGTCCTTGGCTTACCTGATGCAAAAGAAATTCAGCACCTGCCAGTCCGACACAGAGATTTATTTAGGAGAGCAAGAAACACACATTCAAGGGAGAATGCAGGCTACCTCAAAAGTGAGCCGCCTACAGGGTTTAGGGCTCTTCTTTCTCAGGGGGCTCTCCTGATGGGTGGGCAGGAGGAGGTATTTGAGGATAACCTCGGTCCAGTAGTCTTGAGGCAGTTTCTGGTGGTCTGCTCATCCTTAGCTTTCAGGCTGATCGAGGTCTTCGTTATCTGATCAATAGATAAGCTGGAGAATCCCAATTAGAGGTTTCTCAAGATGCCGGATCTGTCTTGTTGACAATGCACAGAGCCATTATAGTTTCTTACTGTTAACTCGAGGAGCTACAGATTTCCCAGGAATTTGGAAGAAACAGGCCTGGGAAGGAGAACTGGTTTAGGAAGTAAAGGTTTGAGGAACTTTAGCACCAGGTTATTATACGAAAGTTATATTTTCTACCTATTGCTAGGTGTCACCTTTCTACCTATTTATTTTTTCTATCCTCCTAACCAAACAAGGGGTAGGGTTTGAGTAGCTAGGCTTGCGGAGTGGGGAAAGCAAGAGTAGACCTAGGGGCATGGCTTTTAATATCCTCAAAGGGTGGGGCTAAGGGTGGATCTGGTTCATGGGTGAGGCTTGATCACACTGGCTTGTTTTTGAAACTTTGCTTTTGGTGGTGCTGGGGATTGAATCCAGAGGCATTCTACCTCTGAGGTATACCCCCAGCCCTATTTTTATTGTTTGTTTGTTTGTTTGTTTGTTTTGAAACAGGGTCTTGCTAGGTTGCTGAGAGTCTCACTATGTTGCTGAGGCTGGCCTTGAACCTGCCATCCTCCTGCCTCAGCATCCCAAGTACTGAGATTACACACACCTTGTGGTGTGTGTGTGCCACCACATGCAGCTTCAAACCTGACTATAGTTTAATCAAATGGAATCTTTGGCCAGGCATGGTGGCACACACCGGCAATCCCAGTACTTGGGAGACTGAGACAGGAGGATTGCAGGTTTGAGGCCAGCCTCAGCAATTTAGTGAGACTCTGTTTCAAAATAAAAAATAAGCTGGGTGTGGTGGCGCACGCTTGTAATCCCAGCATTTGGGAGGCTGA
Organism: Graphiurus murinus; assembly: GCA_004027655.1. Taxonomy (NCBI): domain Eukaryota; kingdom Metazoa; phylum Chordata; class Mammalia; order Rodentia; family Gliridae; genus Graphiurus; species Graphiurus murinus. Next base: position 5,505 of record PVLC010042085.1, read on the forward strand.
GAACGGAGGATCCGGGTTCACGGCCAGCCTCAGCTACTTAGTGAGGCCCTCCACAACTTAGTGAGACCCCGTTTCAAAATAAAAAATAAACAATAGGGCTAGGGATGTAGCTCAGAAGTAGAATGCCCATGGGTTCAATCCCCAGTATCGCAAAAATAAATAAACAAATAAATAAAAATTTAAAAATAGAGCGGGGTGTAGCTCAGGGGTAGAACGCCCCTGGTTCAATCCCTGGTGCCACAATAAATAAAGAAACCAAGACCTAGAGGAGTTTCCAACCTTTTATCTGGCAACTGATTATGTGTTTCGTATCGAGGGGCTAGGCCCCCAGCCCTATTTTATTTTTTTTTTATTTCAAACCGCTTTCACTGAATTACTGAATCTGGCCTCGAACCTGCAATCCTACTGCTTCAGCCTCCCAAGAACTGGGTACAGGCATGCTCCACGACACTCGGTTGGCTACTGATTTTTTTTTTTTTTTAACAATTTTCAAGTGAAAGGTACACTCCAGTCTCTGGATGTCAACTGATCCAAAATCACGTTCTTGATTTCCCGGGCAATCCAAAGACAGCCTTCACAGCCGACAGGCATTTCTACTAGACTCTGGGCTGAAAGAACAAACGCCCAATGCCCCGCCCACCCCCTGAGGCCACGCCTCCCGCACCCGCGCGTCTGCGCATGCGCAAATGGTCTGTCCGCTCAAGCGTGAATAGTCTATGTCTGCGCGTGCGCGGCCCGGTGGTCATTTTTCCCTAAGGCTCTCTCCTGCCTTCTGGCCGGGAGCCACTATCCGGGCGGGCACCGGCGGGTGTCCCCGGGCGGCGCTGGGTGCTCCGGCCTGCGGGGGGCGCTCTCGAGCTGCAGCTCGGGTTCTAGGAGCCTGGATCGAGCCAGGCGGCCGCTCCCTCCCGCGTCCGCCCAGGCCCCGGGGAGCGGCGGCCAGCACTGCCTGCGCGGAGCTCCCGCTGCAGGAGCAGCCGCAGCCGAGGTCGGGCCACGGTGATCGGCCTCCAGCCTCGGCGTCCTGGCAGCTCCGTCCCGGTGAGCGCTCGGAGTCGTGCTAGCTGTGGGTGGGGTTTTTTGGTTTGGTTTGGTTTGATTTTTTTCATGGTGGCAAAGTACTGCCTGACAAAACGGAGTAACTCAGAGCAGGACACGGCGTGCCCTCCGCCATCCACCACCTGATTCCTGAGTGTCTGAGCTCAAGAGCGCTGGAACAAGAGGAATCACAAATTGTTCTGTTTACACCACAGTACAGAGGCTAGCTGCGGAAGTTTTAAGCAAGTAGAATCCAAGTATTCTTGCCAGTAGCAAGAGCCGTGTTTGCAGATGAGACCCAAAGAGGCTGGTCCCGTTATACCAACCAGTTTTGATCCAGGTCAAAAGGCTCCAGTCAGGACACGAACCAGCGCGTGGTTCAAGTGAACCATGAACCTGTGCAAATCCTTTAAGGATTTGCAGTTCATTAAGAGAACACAAATTTTGCGTGTATGCCTTCGATAGCTTTTGCTAGTGCGATGAGGGTTTACATTTAGTACTGAGCTCACGTTTGGTGAGCTCAGTTGAATTCTTTACATTTGCCAGTTGTTTGTTTCAGCCTCAGATGCTGTTTTCAGTTCCTCCTGGTTTGTTTCAGTAACATTGTCTGTGTGTGGTCTGGACCCACGAGATTTCCTGGATTCTACCATCCCCTGATTTAGGCAGGCCCTTACATGACATTCCTTGGGTATAGGAACCTGGGTAAGATTTTTCACTCGTAGTTAGATTGATTCCATTTGTCTGCTTCACCCATTCTGAGTTTGTAACAAACTGAGCATTTGCTCCTGAGATATGATTGTAATATTGCGTCTTAGTATCCGCTTAATGGCACATTGGCCATACAAAGTTTTCCATATTCCTAATATAGGTCACTTCCAAATGAACCTCAGATATAAACGCTCTAGCTTTCGCTTTCACTGTGCAAAGACCGGCGATCTAGCCGGGCGTGGTGGCGCACGCTTGTAATCCCAGCATTCGGGAGGCTGAGACCGGAGGATCCGGGTTCTCGACCAGCCTCAGCTACCTAGTGAGGCACTCCGCAACTCAGTGAGACCCGGTTTCAAAATAAAGAATAAAAAATAGGGCTGGGGGTATAGCTTGGAGGTAGAATGCCCCTGAGTTCAATCCCTAGAACTACAAAAAAAAAAAAAAAGACTAGTGATCTCTCCTCTGAAACCCAGGCTTAGGCTTATATGCGCAGTTATGAAGCGCCAGGTCTTTGATCCACAGAAAAAACAAAGCCAGGACAATGAGTAGATTGTCGCTTTTAGGAGGCAGTCACTGGTCGGTCAGTTGGGGCGTGAGTGTGGCTTGACTCTCAGGTTATACTTGACAGCAGTGAGAAGGTCTGAAAGGCAACTGTGTGTCCGCTGGTGTGTGGGCTTGTCACAACCCCTTGCACATTCTTCTCACATCATGGCCTTTGCCAGAGAGCAGTGGACCAGCCAGGCGGACCCGGTCTGGCTTTCCAGGGACACAAAGAGAAACGCAGAGGACAGTCCGGAAAGTTCTCCAAGGTGCGAGAAAGAGCAGGTGTGAACATACCGAGGCCATTTCATTTCTGAGATTGTGTGGGTACCTTTGGCTTCTTTTTCACTTTGCATCCACCTTTGAAAGTCTCTTTTGGTCTGACGATAAGATGTGGACAATTTGTTCTTTAAATTTATTATCTATGTTTAGCTTTTTGTCCATTTTCTTTTTTTTTCTCTTTTGTGGTACTGGGGATTGAACCCGGAGGCATTCTACCTTCAAGCTACACTCCCAGCCCCATTTTATTTCTTGTTTGGAAACAGTCTCTCTAGGTTGCTGAGGCTGTCCTCGAACCTGCAATCCTCCGGTCTCAGCCTCTAAGTACTAGGATTACAAGCATGCACCACCACGCCTGGCTGGAAAATTTTTATTTTATTTTATTTGCGGTACTGGGGATTGAACTCAGGGACATTCTACCTTCGAGCTACACCCCCAGCCCTATTTTTTATTCTTTATTTTGAAACCGGGTCTCACTAAGTTGTGGAGAGCCTCACTAGGTAGCTGAGGCTGGCCTCGAACCCGGATCCTCCGGTCTCAGCCTCCCGAATGCTGGAAAACTTTTATAAGTCATCATTAATTTATTCAACAGGAGAGACGCCACGTGGGAGAGGAAGTGTTTATCCAGTGTGAGGAGACCTTGCGTGAACCCTCAGGCCTCACAACTAGAAGGAGAACTTAGCCTAGGGAGAATCCTCCTGAATGTATCAGTGTGAAAGAGCCTTCCCGCAGCACTCCAGCCAGGCTGGTTACTGTTGTTTTTAAAGCAAAATCCAGACGTCCTGTCATTTCATCTGTAAATTTATCCCACCTGACAAAACTCGGAACTTCCCTGATTACCTACAGAGTTCTAATCTTCACATTCAGTTTCTCATTTCAGTGAGGTTTTTTGTTTTGTTTGCTTTTGGTTTTGGTTTTTTGTTTGTTTGTTTGTTTGTTGTGGGGGGGGGAGGGAGTTGCTGGCGATTAAACCCAGTGGCATTCTACCTCCAAGCTGTTCAGTTTTATTTTTTTATTTTGAAACAGGGTCTCACTAAGTTGTGGAGGGCCTCACTAAGGAGCTAAGGGTGGCCACCAACCTGCGATCCTCCTGTCTCAGCCTCCCAAGTACTAGGATCACAAGCTTGTGCCACCACGGCCGGCGAGTGTGATCCATTTTAGAGATGATAAAACCAAGGTTATAGAATGAAATATTTCAGACACATCTTGAAAATGGGTTGTTCTGTACTCGCCTCCGCTCCCTTCCCAGTGAGTCCTCATTTCTGTCTGGGGTGGATGGCATTTGGAGACAGTCTGGCACAGTACAGGTGTGTCGCTGCTGAGCTGTTATGGGCTGTCAGCCGTCTCAGTGGTTCAGGCCAGAAGAAGTTCAAAAATAAGCCGGGCGTGGTGGCGCACGCTTGTCATCCCAGCATTCGGGAGGCTGAGACTGGAGGATCCGGGTTCGCGGCCAGCCTCAGCTACCTAGTGAGGCACTCCACAACTTAGCAAGACCCGGTTTCAAAATAAAGAATAAAAAATAGGGCTGGGGGTGTAGCTCGGAGGTAGAATGCCCCTGAGTTCAATCCCCAGTACCGCAAAAAAAAAAAAAAAAAAAAAAAAAACTAGGAAGTACGTACTGTATTCCTGAGGTAAGGCTATACTGTGCTCCTGGGCGGGAAAGTCTCAAGTCCTGTGTCAGGACGAGGAAGGTTCCGTGCCTGTCGGTGCTGAGTGTGGGCTTCCTTTTCTCTTCCAGCTCTGTCTGTTGGGTCACAGCACTCGGGCAGAAGGATGGCTGCCGGACCACTGACAGCTCCATCCCAGGTTGGTAGGAAATTGTTCTCTTTCTTTCTTTTTTGCAGTACTGGGAATTGAACTCAGGGGCATTCTACCTCCGAGCTATACCCCCAGCCCTATTTTTTATTCTTTATTTTGAAACCGAGTCTCACTAAGTTGCAGAGTGCCTCACTAAGCAGCTGAGGCTGGCCGAGAACCCGGATCCTCCGGTCTCAGCCTCCCGAATGCTGGGATTACAAGCGTGCGCCACCACGCCCGGCTGTTCTCTTTCTAAGAAAACACTGCCGTGCCCAAAGAATCCAGCTCTGCTGTGACCTGAGCTTCCAGCCTCCCCAGTCTTCCCCCGCTGTGTGGGCGTTTTAGGGCAGGAATGCTTACAAAAAGCTCCCGTTCCACTCATCATTTTTCTCAGATATTTATCCAGGTCACGTATGAATTCCATATTCTGATGGGTACTGTGAAGAAATTTTTCACTAGGAAAACCCATTATTAATTGCCCAAGTATTTTTCTCCTTTCTGTAGCCTGACCTAGCTGTACTGGGGAAAAGTACTCACAGCCTACTCGTGGAAAGATCAACTTGACCGGGTCTTATAAAAGCTGATAAAACCAGGAGCCTGGGTGAGATGACCCAGCGATTAGAACTGTGTCTGGGGCACGGGAGACTGAATCCAGGAGCATTCTACCTCCAAGCTGCACCCCTCAGACCTTTTTATGTTTTGTTTTGAAACAGGGTCTCACTAGGTTGCTGAGGCTGATCTCGAACCTACGATCCCCCCGTTTTAGCCTCCCAAGTATGGGGATTACAGGCGTGCACCACCACACCCAGTTTGGGGTTAGGGTTTAACAAGGAAAACTGAGCCTTGGGGCAGATAATGGAAGGCCTCCGACGTTCACCTGAGCCGCCAGTGCTTTGAGTCTCTTTCCCAACCCTGTTAGCTCCGCCCGCCTTCTTCCGGTACATTTTGGAGACGGTTATTGACTTAGCCAGAATGTGTATGTGATGTTTCAGAACTCGGTCACCTTCCAGGAAGTGACAGTGGACTTTTCCCGGGAAGAATGGGCACTGCTGGACCCTGCTCAGAAAGCTCTGTATAGAGATGTGATGCTGGAGAACTTGAGGAACTTGGCCTCGGTGGGTAAGTTGTCCTCATCCCTTCATCTTCTCTTGAAGCAAAGAGTTCTTCAGCTCATACTTAGTCCACAACCTGTGAAAAGAATGAGAACACTTGCTGAACATAAAACGAAAGGCCCCTGTCATGAAAGCTGTAGGTAATTCGGAGTCTGTGGGTTTTTGTTTGTTTTTGTTTTTGTTTTTGTTTTCTGTACCAGGGAATGAACCTAGGAGCATTCTGAGCTACACCCCTAGCCCTATTTTATTTTGAAACAGGGTCTCACTAAGTTGCTGAGGGTCTTGCTTCAAACCTACAATCCTCCTGTCTCAGCCTCCCAAGTATGAGATTACACGCATGCGCCACCATGCCTGGCCTGTGACTAATCTTGAGGCTGAGTGTCAGGGGTTACTTCTGTACAGGGTGTAGAGTGTTTAAGTTTTGGTCCTTCTAAAAGAGCTCTGCTAGCCGGGCGTGGTGGCGCACGCTTGTAATCCCAGCATTTGGGAGGCTGAGACAGGAGGATCCGGGTTCGAGACCAGCCTCAGCTACCTAGTGAGGCACTCTGCAACTTAGTGAGACCCTGTTTCAAAATAAAGAATAAAAAATAGGGCTGGGGGTGTAGCTCGGAGGTAGAATGCCCCTGAGTTCAATCCCTAGTACAGCAAAAAAAATAAAAGAGCTCTGCTCTGATTATGTTGCTGCTCCCAGAGCCACGCTTGACCCTCTCTAACATCCTTTGAGGCCAAAGTATTGGAGTCCGTTTTGTGGAAAGCCGTCTGTGGAGTCTTCCCGTATCATGGGTCTTTCCTCACACACAGGTTATCAGCTCTGCAAATACAGTCCGATCTCCAAGACAGAGCCGGAAGAGCTGAGGAAGGAGGAGAGAGGAACTCTCCAGGGCATCTGTACGGGTGAGTCCTGGGGAGAAAGGAGTCGCTGTGTGGAACGGTCTTGGCCAGGAGGATGAGCAAACGCAGGAGAAGCCCGAGGCCCTCATTGGACCTTCCCTGTATTTATTTTTTTATTGGTGTATTGTAATCGGACATCTTGGTTAGGTACAAGCTGGTAGAGGCATCCATGCACGCATCTCTCATTTAACCCTTCCCCAATTCCCGCCCCATTCCCTCCTCCTCCCTCCTTCCCAAGTTCAGTTTAGTGACTGACTTTGATGTGTTTGTGCAGTTCCATCACGTGCATGAACTTGACCTGCCCTTCACCTGTCCCGTCATTCACACTTTCATTAGGTCTCAGAGAAAGAACTGTTTCAATTCCTCTTCGAACTCGACCTTTCACGCGTGCCTTTTGCCGTCGTCCCCATTTTGCTTCCCAGATGTCCCCCTGTCTTACCCCTCACACCTCCAGAAGCCTGGCTACCCAGAACACTCCCCAGGTCCTCTGCCTGTTCCTGCCACTGGCCGCTCCTCCCAGACCGCACCGCCCCCCTCGGGTCTCTGCTTGCATTTTCTTCCTCTACTTACTGTTATGATTTGAAAACCAATGAGCAGGGCACGTTTTTTTTCTTTTCATCCCAGTCTTTTCTCTCAATAATTATAAAAATGTCCCCTATGCCTTTTCAGACTGGGAAACTGAACTTAAATCAAAAGATGCAATGTCTATACAAAGTGTTCCTGGGGATACAACGACCGATGGCACAAAAATGGTAAGATTTACCAGGAGTGACGGCAGGCTCAGTGGCACATGCCTGTAATCTCAGCAACTAGGGAGGCTGACAAGAGGGTCACAAGCTTACGGCCGGCACGAGCAACTTAATGAGACCCTGTCTCAAAACAAAGAAAGGGAGCCGGGCGTGGTGACACACACTTGTAATTCCAGTACTTGGGAAGCTGAGACAGGAGGATCACGGGTTTGCAGCCAGCCTCAGCTACTTAGTGAGGCCTTCTGCAGTTCAGTGAGACCCTGTTTCAAAGTAAAGAATAAAAAATAGGGCTGGGGGTGTAGTTTAGAGGTAGAATACCCCTGGGTTCAATCCCCAGTGCCACAAAATATAAAAAAGAAAGAAAGGGCTGGGGTGAATACTTGCCTAGCATGGGGCGGGGGGCTGGATTTAATCCCCAGTACTAGAAAAATAAAAAAAATCTTTTTTTACTAGAAATGATTCCTGGTTTTTTGTTTTGTTTTTGTTTTGTTTTGTTTTGCGGTACTCGGGTTTGAACTCAGGGGCATTCTACCTCCGAGCTATACCCCCAGCCCTATTTTTTATTCTTTTTTTTTTTTTTTTTTTTTTTT
>PVLC010042086.1:0-13100 GCA_004027655.1 Graphiurus murinus
TTGGCTCTCATCTCCTCGGAGTCTGCGAGTGGAGCAGCTGGAGGTGAACGGCCAAAATGGTAGCCACCTTCGCTGCTCGGGTATTAGAGCCGCGAGACCGAGGCGGCCATTTTCCCTTGGATCAAGGATGTCCAAAGTCACATTCTATTAGTTCAGCAGCACATGCAAAATAATAACCATAAACTCAGAAATGTGCTGCGGAATTTTCTCCAGCTCTCTTAACGAGCTCTGCAAAGCTCCTCTGTCAAGGAGAGTGGGGAATGTGTAATTTCAAACACATTTTTAATAGTTTCTCTTGGCTCTTTCTGAAGAAGAGGGAGGCGTGCTGACGCGGCTGGAGGGGAGGCCGCAACTTTACAAGGGTGATGTTAAACAAATCACCCAGGTGCTGGTAGCACTTGGAAGGCCTGAAGCTGAGGCAGCAGGCGGAGAGTCTGATGTGTTTCTTGGGGATCCACCCAGAGGGGCTGCGGCGGGCTCGCTCTAAGTCAAGCTCACTTGTATCCTCTTCCCAGAGGCCTCTCCCCTCTTACAACCATTATGATTTTGGAAAACAGAGAACAGAGGGAGAAAGAATGGAAGCTTTAGCAGGTGCTGGACCACCAAGGAGCATCAGTCAGGGGGCCCGGAGCTCCTGGCCCTGGCCATGGCAGCAGACACCTAGGGTAGCCCGAAGTCAGAAGGCCTGGAGACCAGGGACAGGGAGTACATGGCTTCGGGGGTGCTCTTGCTCAAGAACCCCCAAAAGACTCATCCTGAAAGACTTAGGGAACTGATAAGAAAGCCTTATACTCCAGACAGAAACAGTCACATGAAATAGACTACTACTACTCGATACACTTCCCCACCAGTTGTTATTTATAAGTCCTTCACCATATTTTCTTAATTAAAATCCAAACTCATGGTAAAATAGTAGGTCAGAATACTGAAGTTGAGGTTTTTTTTTTTTGGTACTGGGGATTGTAACCTCCAAGTTACACCCCCAACCCCTCTTTTTTTTGCTTTTGTTTCAAAACAGGGTCTCACTAGGTTGCTGAGATTCTCCTTATGCTGCTGAGGCTTTGAACCTGCAATCCTCCTGTCTCTGCCTCCCAAGTACTGGGATTATAGGTGTGTGCCACCATTCACAGCTCCTGGCTCTTTAAAAATTTTTATTTTGAAACAGGGTCTTGCTAAATTGCTGAGAGTCTTGCTAAATTACTGAGATTGGCTTCCAATCTGTGATCGACCTGTTTCATCCTCCCAAGAACTGGGATTATAGACATACACTCCTACTCCTGGCTCTGAAATAGGGACTATGTTGAAAAATCCATGACTATGATCAATGTGATGTATGTTTAATTCAATAAATCTTCTGAAGTAAGAATGGTTTTCAAATCAGGAAATGCTACCTTTGTTGAAAAATAAAATTCTGTCTTTTATCCAATAGCTGATCATGAAGAAGTTATTTCCTCATTATTAATTTGCATGTATTATCCATTTGTAAGGAAGACAGAGGTCATTGAGGTAGGGGGGTAGAGAAGGCATAAAGGAAAACCTGTTCTAAGCTCCTCATGTGACAGATGAGGGACAGTCTCAATGAAATAACAAAATCTGTGGCCCAGAAGCATGGACCCCTACTTTTTTTGTGTGTGTTGTGGGTACCAGGGGTTAAACCCAGAGTCATTCTATTTCTGAGCTACATCCCAGCCCTTTTTATTTATTTATTTATTTATTTATTTATTTATTTGTCTATTTATTTTATTTTGAAACAGGATTTCAATAAGTTGTTGAAGGTCTCACTAAGTTCCTGAGGCTGGCCTTGAACCTGTGATCCTTCTGTCTCAGCCTCCCAAATACTGGGATTCCAGGCGTGTGCCACCACACCAGGGCCTGGACGCCTCCCTGCCCCTTGGCTTACTTCCAACTCCAGCATTATTTCCACTGTATTCTGCAGCCTATCCTGCTTCATTAGAGCCAGTCCTGCCATGAAGGGTTATCGCCCCAGCCATCCTCTCTTCCTCCATCCCAGATTGCCCAGTGGAAGTCAGCAGGCTGCTTATTTTACTCCCAAAATGCTAGCAGCATTGCAGCCGAAATGGAATCCTGGGAGTGGAAAACACTAAGCAGACTCTGGCTTTAGTACAAGTAGGGTAATCCTGGTGACAGGCCGGTCTGCACTATGAGAAAGACATGACCTCTCTGTAGGACCATTTTTCTTCCCCAAACCTCTGAGCTTGTCGTCCCAGTCTCTCTGGGTCATCTATTTCTTCTCTGACAAAAACATCTGGTTGTTTCAAAACTGAAATTTTCATACATTTCACTCATACAGGAATGTCGAAAAGCCGTTCTAAACAACATGGCTCCTCCCCATGCCAAGCCAGTTGGACTAGAATGAACAACCGTTGTTAAAATCTCCGCTCTGCCTCTTCCCACAGCCCCAGAACGCACAAGAGAGAGTGTTTCAGGAGACCAGCTAGACAGAGTCAGTGAGACCTGCTCAGAGGAGCCCTCTTGCTCTTTCAGATCGTTTTGGGACTCTTGGCAAGACAAAAGCATGTCGGGGTTCTCTGTGTTCACAACAAATTCTTTTGTGTCCTCAAGTGGAAAAATACTTTATGACGTGGCAGAGTAATAGCTTGTTCTATGAGTGATTCACAAAGAACACTCAGCCACCTAACGATGCGCATCCTTGCCCAAACTGAGGGAGGGAAAGGGATTTTTAAAAAAGTGACCTAGCATCTAAAGGCTGAGAAGAACCCTGGAAGTCATTTAAGATGCTAGCACCTTCCCCCGAGCACTCCCAGCAGTGGCCCATGGGACCTGCTCCCTCGCTGCCCCACAGCTGCTCCTGTGCCCCGGGTTCCATGCACAGAGCTTCCTGTCCTCTGGGGCTTTGTTTCAGTATGTGGATTCACCAGTCACTCCCCAATTCCATGAGAATCTGCACTCCCCCAAGCTCTTCTATTACAACTTTTGGTGTCTGGATCAACAGGTACCATTTGTTTCTGCAAAATAACCATCAGTCGATGACTCTGAAGTGGCTGCCCCAGAGAGCTCAGCGCTTCATGAGGGAGACAGCCATTTCGAGACAGCTTCATCGCCAGGCTGCTTGTTGTTCTCTTGTTCAGCAATACTCTCTCCAGTCTCGCTGCACTTCTCCCTTTCCCTTCTACAACAACATCCTGTCCTTCTTGATAGTCAAAATTGGGTTTTCAGTTGTTTCCCAAGTTTTTCCAGACTTCCGCCATTGAATGTTACTGCTCTGCAAACATTTTAGTTAGTCTTTGCTAAAATGCACTCTTATTGGTGCATTGCACCCATACATCATACTGAGATCTAGTGTGGTAGGAACATTGTGCACGGGGCGCCCAGTGCGTTCCTCCCCACGTTGGTCCCCCCCCCCCCCCGTGCCCTCCTCCTCCCCATTCAGGACACCGAAGTCATTACTGAGACTTCATGAATGTGCATAGCACTGTTTGAACTGCCCCTCCGTCAAGCTGCCTCCTTCCCATCCACACTTCCCTCCCTAAACTCCCTTCCACTTCGCACTGGTATCTCTCATTTATCTGGAGTCTTTTGTTTTGTGATAGAAAACATATGACTCTTCACTTTCTGAGATTGACTGATCTCACTTAGCATAATATTCTCTAGTCTTTCCATCTTCCTGCCAGTGATATAACCTTGTTCTTCCTTATGGCTGGGTAAATCCCATTGTGTGTATAGAGCACAGTTTCATAACCCATTCGTCTGTTGACAGACACCTGGGCTGGTTCCATAATTTGGCTATTGTACTTGTGCTGCTCTAAACATGGATATGCATGGATCACTATAATATTCTGACTTTTGTTTCTTTGGAAGGACACTCAGGAGTGGAATAGCCGGGTCACATGGTGGTTCCATTCCCAGTTTCCGAGGAACCTCCACACTGAGCTTCATAGTGGCTGGACTGATCTGCAACTCCATCAACAGTACATGAGGATTCCTATTCCCCACATCCCCGCCAGCACGTAGTATTGTTTTTATTCTTGAGGACTGCCATTCTAGTTAGTCTTACTCCTCTGAACTTTTTCATGTGAACTCATGCCAGTATTCTCCATTCTATCGTAATTTACCTTTGGAATGTGAAATGTAAGACATTTACATTTCTTCCCTGTTAAGGCTCACTCTGTCTATGACATTGTTGTATTTTGAATCTCCAATCTGTGCTCTGTAGAAACATTTCTCCTGACTTCTTTTACTTACAATGTTGGTATTTTCTGTCTTCCTAAAAGTCACTGATAAAAATATTGAAGTTCAGAAACAACATGTCAAGATATTATCAGCCCATTAGCCACTCTTGATTAAATTGTTCACCAATTGCAAACCCAGCCTATACTTCATCGTGCTTTCTGTAAGAACATTGTTAGATATTTCACCACAGATTGTGCTGAAACCATTACATACCATGTCCACTGCAGTTTCCTTGTCTACTCACTTGGAGATGATGTAAAAAAATGGAACTAAGTTGCCCAGGCATGGAGATGAACACCTCTAATCCCAGTAGTTGGGAGGCTGAGATAGGAGAATCACAGGTTCAAGGCCAGCCTCAGTAACTTAGTAAGACCCTGTTTCAAAATCAAAAGGGCTGAGGGTTTGAGGGTGTAGGTTGGTGGTAGAATTACCCTGGATTTAATCTCTAGAACCACAAAGAAAAAAAAAGGAACTAAACCTGAAGTGGAGAGACATGTTTATAGGAACCTATCATGGCAGTGTGAGTAGCAGCTTTCTTTTCTAAATAAAAAGGAAACATTTGAGCCGGGTGTGGTGGTGGCACACACTTGTAATCTCAGTACTTGGGAGGCTGAGATAGGAGGATTGCAGATTTGTAGTCAGCCTCAGTGACTTAGTGAGGCCTTCTGCAACTTAGTGAGACCCTGTTTCACAATAAAGAATAAAAAATAGGGCTGGAGGTGTAGCTCGGAGGTAGAATGCTCCTGGGTTCAATCCCCAGTACTGCAGGAAAAAAAAAAAAAAAAAAAAAAGGAACCTCTGAACTATCTGGCCAGTTGCCTTTGTTGCTGGCACCCTCTCGCCTCCCCTTTGCCCCCCACCCCCACCTCTTGCGTCTTCATTCAAAGTATGCAGATGTCTTTTGTTCAACATCAAAGAATTTATAGGACTCATTTCCTCTGGTCTCATCCAGCTAACCTCCAAGGTGACACCGCCATTTTAATGGCTGCTCTCTGTACCTTAGCCCAAGAGAGTATAAAGGGAATTTGTGGTAATACCAGTCATGAGTTTATTGTACTTCAGGGGAGGTTGCTGCTTCTGCACGTTAGCTCTTCCCTCCACGTTTAACTTCAGTTATGCCTCTGAACTCTCCACCTACAACCATCTCCCAAACCCTACACCGACATAGGCAAACCTGGGCACACACGCCACACGGCATACACAGCACACATCCTCGCTGGCCTGGGTCAGGATCCTTTCAGTCAATTCTGAAGATGGCCTCAAGGAGCGGAGAGAGCTGGGAGCAGAAGGGGGGGGGGAGTTGGTCAATAGTACTGAGTTACAGTTGGAAATAGAAATAAGTTCTGGTGCGCTATTGCACAGAAGAGTGACATAGACAACCAGAATGTACTGTGTAGTTCCAAAAAGCTAGGAAACTCCCCCTCTTCCCTTTCTCATTGCCTTTTCCAGCAGCAGGAAGCCTCATTTATTCATTCATTGGGCAAAGACTCTTTGCCCACCTACTGTGTGTGGGTCTGAAGTTGGCACATAGGGTTGAGAGGCGAGATCCCGGAGTCCCTGCTGTCTGTGGAACTATCCGCCGTGGCAGACAGGAATCACACCCACAAGCAAAGCAGCAGTGTGGGGTGGGGTGATCCGAAGGCCAGCCCAGAAGTCAGGGCAATGACTTTGAAGGTAGCCCCCAGGGTGGACGCCTGAGAGCACCTCAAAACCCAAGAGAAGCCGGCCGGTGCTGGACTGTGCCCAGAGCTGCGTCTGTCCTCGAGGCTCTTTTGCACGCACCCAGATGAAGGATTCCTCCTGCATCTTTGACACTGGATCTAAGGAGGTGTACTTCATAGCGCAGCTTGGTTGAAACTCCGGAGCCAGCCTGGCTTTTGTTTATGTGCAGAACATTTCCCAAGTGCAGGGCCATTTGTTTTCTGTAGGAAGATGTCTGTAGTGCTTCCATCCCGTCGCAGCAGCTGCCAGCTCTCCCCACCGGTCTCCCCTTCCTCCTCAAAACATCAGCCAGGCCCACGCAGTGCCCTCAAGTCGCCTGTTAGAATTAGAATTTCTGACTTCTATCCCAAGGGCACTGGATTTAAGATGCTTGGGCCGGGAAAATGTGTTTCTGACAGCCATCACCGAGGCTCCGTTTACACAGCCTGGCAGGATCAATGGAGAGCCTTGTGTTTCTGCCCCTTTCTGGGGACATCAAGGTCTCCTGGCCTGGCCCGCCTCCTGGCAGCGGACACGCAGGGCCCTCAGCCTGGCAGAAAAAGAAGAAGGCGAAACGCAACTTTACGAGAGAGATTTGCTCCGCGGTGTCCATCTTCTGCTCTGGGCCCGCTTGGCAAGGGCCTTTGCATTCTGTGGGCGGTCTCTGCTCCCTCTTCTCCCTGCCCCAACCCCCTTGTGCTCACTGTGGCTGGACAGCCACCTGTCATCTTGCCCTCGACCCTCGTTGCCTCCTTCCCAGGCCAGGCCAGGGCTGGTGCCCTCGAGAAGCCCCTCCGTGGACAGCAAGAGACTTTGCACAGGGCCGCAGCGCCAGGGATACATCTGCGAACGTGGAAAATTTCCCATTTGCATTCTCCCTAAACATTTGACAAGAATTAAAGTTTCCCCCGGGGGAACCAATTTCACATATTGAAACCAAAGTTTTTTCCTTCTTTTATGCACCCTCCCCCTCCGTCTCGGATTCAAAAGGAATGACTTCCTCTGAAGTAAAGCCACTTGTGCACGACGCGGGGTGGTAAACACCGTCTGCCTAGCGCGCCCCGGTTTAAATTAGGGGGCTGTGGCGGCCGGCCCCGTGTTTACTGTTCTGAATGCGTTTCAGACCTGTCACAAGTCATATCCTACTGCAGCACCAAGGCCTGGCCAAGGCCAAACCTGTTTGCCCTGGAAAAATAATAAAATGCGGGGCTGGGTTCTTTTAAAATGGCTTCTGTTTCACGATTCGAGTTGAGCTTTCTGTCAGGAAACGATTACCCATTAGATCTTTAGGGTGGAGGAAGGGGGTGGTGAGGGGAGGGGCGCGCTCCGTCTGTCTTCAGCCGCACTCACGCTGCCCTGGGCTCCTCGCTGGCTCACTGGCCCAGCCCTCAACTCTTCCTCCACGCCTGACAGCATGGAACTCTCCAGACAAGGCGGACCCGTGCTCTCCGCGTAGCAGCTGGCGCCTTCTGTCCCTGGCAGGATCTCTTTATGCAGCTCTGGGCAGGATTCCCTCAAACGCACAGGGTCCAGCCCACGTCGACAGAATATACATCTGTAATGTAGCCAAGTAGCCACTGGATGTCAGCAGCCAGTGTCATTTCGAAACCACAGGGATGGGCCAGGGACCATCCAGACATCTTGAGGCCAGTTGGGAATGAGGGAATGGGAATGAGGGGCAGGGGCGAGGAGAGGGTCGTGGACTGACGGACATGCTGAGCTGAACTTGTACTCCGGCAATGTGGGTCTCAAGTTCAATGCTAATGCGCCTGCGCGGTATATCGCAGGGGGGTTTTGAACATTGCCAAAGAGGTGCTGAGCTCAAGTACACTTCTGAGATTTCATTGGAAACACACACACAACTAACACAAATGGAAGTGTGTCTTCGAGAAGTTAAACTTGCACTTAAGGAATGAAGGAGCTGGCTCATTTTTATTTCCTCGCCATTTTTATTTCATTGCCATGCTTTGGCAATAGGGGAGACTAGAAGGTTCTGAGACACTTTGGCCCTATGGCCTGCTTCCCAGATTCAAGCTACAGCTGGGGAAAGGATGGACAGATGGACTTCTTATATTCAATACCCTGCAAGGCCCTAGTCCAGTATGGAAAGGGGATTTGGAGAGAAATCTCTCCATTTATTTTTAGACTTCTTATGATATACATATAAAGAAATGCACCTGTCAGCTCAATGAATTTTCTCAAAACTGAACACATTTCTATAACCAGTATCTGGGTCATGAAAAAAAAAAACCCATAGCCATTCATCCGCTGACAGAAACCTTGGGTGGTTCCATAATTCGGCCATTGCGAATTGTGCTGCAGTAAACATGGATATGCATGCATCACTGTAGTATTCTGACTTTAACTCTTTTGGAAAGATTCCAAGGAATAGTATAGCTGGATCATATGGTGGCTCCATCCTTAATCTTTTGAGAAACCTCCACCCTGACCTCCAAAGTGGTCGTACTAATTTAAAATACCACCAATAGTGTACAAGACTTCCTATTTCTCCACATCTTCACCAGCATTTGTTATTTGTATTCTTGATAATTGCCATTCTAACTGAAGTTACATGGAATCTCAGTGATTTTCACTTCCCTGATGGCTAAAGACATTGAATATTCTTTCATATATTTGTTGACCATTTGTATTTCTTATTTTGAGAAGTATCTATTAAGTTCAATTGCCCATTTTTAAAAATTAGATATATGTTTTTAGTGTCAAACTTTTTGAGTTCTTTATAGAGTCTAGTGGAATTTAACACAGCTATGAAGAAGAAAAATTATGTCACTTGTGAGGAAGTGGATGGAACTACAGAATTTTATGCTAAGTGACCAGGCAATCTCAGAAAGTCAAGGGTCACGTGTGTTCTCTCTTATCTGGAAGCTGGAGAGAATATAGTAAACAGAAAGGACTTCAGATAAATGAGGAGAGAGACCAGTAGACCAGGGGAAGGGGTTTGGGGAGGGAAGTGGGCAGGGAGAAGGAAGGTGAGAGAAGAAACAGTTCAAGTAACGCTTGTCCATACATGAAGGCGTCACCACTAGCTTCACTGGCATGTGCATGGATGGAGGAGGGGGGTGGAGTGGGATGCAGAGCCCAAGACACTTTGAATCTCACGGTGAGGTATATTCACAATGCACCAAGGAAAGTATTTTAAAACAGAATTAACTGGGGTGTTGTGTTGCATGTCAGTAATCCCAGTACTTGGGAGGCAGAGAAAAGATCACAGGTTTGAGGCCAGCCTCAGCAACTTAGAGAGACACTCAGCAACTTATTGAGACCCTGTTTCAAAATAAAAAGGGCTGGGGGTATAGGTGGGAGGTAGAATGCTCAACCCCCAGCACCAAAGAAATGAGAAGTGTTCACAGCACTGCAGAAATCGCACTTGTGTTCTCTTCCAGACACGACCCTCCTGCCTCCATTCATTATGTTTGAATTCGTTTTTCTTGTCATTCACTAAAGATGATGATCATTTTATTTTGTGCCAGAATTGTGGGGCAAAGTGAACCCAAGCCCCCGGTGCTGTGACATGCCGTGCACCCCATTCCCTCCACAGCAGCAGCGCAGGTGGCCTTGCTCTTCTGCTGTGCCTACTTCCTCCCCTAGACTTCAGGGTGTAGCTCAAAATCTCTCCTGACCTCCCCCTCACCAAATTCCAGTAGCAACTGGAATTCACTAACTTTCTTATATGTGCTGAGCATCAACCAATTCCAGGATCTCCACTCTCAAAGCTTAGCAAGCTGTGGGGATTGGAGACGGAGACAAAAAAAAACAGTGGGGAGAGAGACCCCAAAGGCGCCACTTAGCTTCAAGAAGTCAGGGACCACTTCCCAAAACTAGAAGATCCTAAGCGGAGACTAACAGACTCTTCCAGAGTGGAGCGGTGGGTGGAGGAGAACAGAGCCAAGAATATTAGTTACTTTCTGTTGCTAGGACAAAATTCCTGAAAAGGTAACTTATAAAGAGAAAGGTTGATTTGGGCTTATGTGTTCAGAGGTTTCAGTCTATGATCACGTGGCTTCATTGCTTTTGGCCTGTGATAGCGGAAGGGTATGGTAGAGTAGAGCCATTCACCCCATGGTGGCCAGGAGGCAAAGCTGGGAAGGGCTTTGGCATCCAATATCCCCGTCAGGAGCACCCCCACCGTGGCCTCACCGCCTCCCTCGAGGCCCACCTGCCAGGGGTTCCACACGCTGGAGACCAGGCCTCAACACACGAGCTGTTGGAGGACATTTAATATCCAAACTGGGACAGAATGGGAGGTGAGTTTGGAAGGATGATCCGGAGTCAGACCATAAAGCATATGTCTTACGTTTTAGATAGATTTAGATATATTTCCCATAAGTAGGGTTAGGGTTAGGGTGACTGGTCTGGACAGCAAATGATATGCCACCCCTTTTAAACCTTGCCAGACAATGTAAACTTAATCCCAAAGACCCAGAGAGCCAGTTAAGTGCTTTGAGAAGGGAAGAAAGATGATCACATTTGCATTTTAGAAAGATGACTTTGGCTACCATAGAATGTTTTTAAGCAAATGATAAAGGCAGGAGAACTTTTGAGAGACTACTGTGTTAACCCAAGGTGGAGATGGTAGTAGGGAAGATGCTGGTGATGAATGGATTCGAGGTGTATGAGCAATATTGAGGGGCGGCGCCACGAGGACCTGGTGATTTATTTACTCATGTTCATTCACCACTTACATACTGCTTTCTAAGATTCAAACTTGGATTCTGCTCACAAGACTCCAATGCTACCACCTGATGTGCTGGTTCTAGAAACCCAGAGCACTTGCAAGAGCTGGAAGAGACAGAGAGCGGGCCCCAGTTTGGGGTCTCCATCTGGAATTCAGAGCTTTCTTGTGTGAAGGCAGATTGCAGCAAACGGCCCATGTTGAAGCGGAGGCTAGGACCAGGGTGGGCCAGTCCTGGTTTGGGGTGGTACCAACCGCTTGGTAACAGTGGGGTTCTCTGCCAAGACACCCCCTTCTGACTAGGAGGCCAGTTACCATCCCATCGGGCTGAGGAATGTTATGGGCTTGTGAATTACATTTTAAAAATATTTGATCAACACCTCTAAAGGGGAACAAACTCCAGTTCATGCCACAATGTGCTTCCCATGTGTGTTGTGACTGTAGAGAGAAACCGAACAAGTCTCTACTGCTTGTCAGAATATAATCAAGCTTCCACTAATCACCTCAGCATGAAGCCTGCGGAGCCCTCCCCTCAAGCACCGGGAGCAGGTCCACGGCTCAGTAACGCCACTTCACTGTGTTTCTTGGACTACTGCAAAAGCTTATCTTTCATTGCAAGGTTTACTCATTTTTGGATCCTTCGTCCCTTGTCCCCATAAGAGTCATCATTACTAACTATAGCAAGAGTAGAGAGCTAGGAAAAGAACAGAGCAAAGACATTCCTGAGGTGGGAATAGACATCCATGTGGAGTGTGTGTGTGGGGGGGAGGGGGGGGTTCCCAGAAAGTTAAACTCCAGCAAAGGAATCAATTTTTCCTAGGCCTCTGGCCTCATTTCCTAAAAGCGCAGCAAACAACTCTGCCATGTGCACACGCTATCCACACGTCTGCTTTATCTCCAAGAGGCCGGCATTGATGTCAGGACAGAGTTAAAGGAGATTTGAGCCCAGGAGGAAAAATTAAGAGGTTTGTAGCATTTATAAAGAAAAACATTATTTTCCTTTCATCTTTCTTGGGTCTCATTTCAGCTCCCTTTAAAGCATCTGCAAAGTCTGGAGAAAAGAAAAAAAAAAAAAAAGAAAGTGAAAACATTAAAAAAGAAATAGTGATTCTCAGCTAGGGAGAATGTATAATTATTTACACGGATATAAGAGAACCTCAGAGCAGAGGCTGTAAATGTTTATATTTGGTTTTTAAATGAAATATGGTAAGCCCCATTTACTATTCAGAAATCCAAATTTATAAAACAGATTTTTTTGTTATTGTTGTTAGTGGGAAGAGGAGGTGGAAATGGGTTGGGATAGGAGTTTATTCATATTGCAAAAAAAAAAACCCTTTACTTTGCAAAGTGAATTTACTGAAAGCTTCCTTTAAATAACAATCCTGTTGGTGCATTTAATTTACCAAAAGAAATCAATTTTCAACAGAGTTTTAGAAATAAAGTCTGGGTTATACGGTGGAAATCTTGTAGGCATTTTAAAATAAAAACAGACTGGGGCAAATATTCAAATAAATTTGCATTCCTTGAAAAAACTTTTAGTCGGCAAAACCAGGATGGTGGCTGCAGACTGTGATGGCAGGAGAGGGGGAGAAAATGGAAGGGGATAAATTAAGTGGGATTGGAGGCAGGAGCAGGGACCTGTATTTAAAAATTGGACACAAAATAATCTAAGGAAGCTGGGCATGGTGGTGCATGTCTATAATCCCAGGCATTCTTGGGAGGCTGAGACAGGAGGATAGCAGGTTCAAGGTCAGACTCAGCAACTTAGTGAGACAGGAGGATAGCAGGTTCAAGGTCAGACTCAGCAACTTTGTTTCAAAATAAATAAAATGAGTCTAGGAATGTAACTCAGAGGTAGAGTACTCTCGGGTTCAATCCCCAGTACCACAAATCATCATCATCATCATCACCTAAGGAATGAGCAGGGCATGGTGGCACACATCTGTAATCCCAGTACTTGAGAGGCTGAGACAGGAGGGTCACAGGTTCAAGACCAGCTTCAGCAATGTAGCAAGTCTCTCAGCAACCTAGTGAGACTCTGTTTCAAAGTCAACAATAAAAATAATCAGGAGTGGGAGTATAGCTCGGGGGGTGGAATGCTTCTGGTTTCAATACTCAGTACCAAGAAAAAAACCCCAACAACCAAAAACAATCAAGGAATGAGTTTTAATAGATCTTGCTTCGCACGCTTGTAATCCCAGCATTTGGGAGGCTGAGACCGGAGGATCCGGGTTCGCAGCCAGCCTCAGCTACCTAGTGAGGCACTCCGCAACTTAGTGAGACCTGGTTTCAAAATAAAGAATAAAAAATAGGGCTAGGGGTAGAGCTCGGAGGTAGAATGCCCCTGAGTTCAATCCCCAGTGGGTAGAGCTCGGAGGTAGAATGCCCCTGAGTTTAATCCCCAGTAATGAAAAAAAAATTTTAATGAATGGATTGCTAGTTCAAGATGCAGGTAACTAGCCAGGCATGGTAGCACACGCTTGTAATCCCAGTA
>PVLC010042087.1:0-13094 GCA_004027655.1 Graphiurus murinus
AAAAAAAAAAAAAAAAAAAAAGCCCGGGGCCTGGAGCCCACTGGGAGCAGAGTGGGTAGGGTTCTTTGAGGGGGGAAGGGTGGGAACCATCAGCCCTGTCCAGCTCTCCTTTTCTCCCTTAATGGACGGGGAAACTGAGGCCCAGGGAGCACTGGCATCCGGCTGAAGCCACAGAGCCATGAGGTTTGGAGGGGCGGTGACAAGCACTTCCCCACGCCTGGCTTGCCTCCCTCCCGCCCTGACAGCTGGTTCTTCCGGTCTGGGTGCCAAGCTCGGCTCCTCCAACCACCCTGCCATCTGCCTCTCCCTCCTCCCTCCCTGCTCCAGGTTCTCCCCCTCTCCTCCCTGCCTCCCAGCCTTTGTTCTCTCTCCCCCAGGCTTGGGCTTGCCCAACAGCCTTGCTCAAGAGGGTCAGGTGGGACTCCCCATGTGCCTGGGGACTCCCTCAGGCAGGGAACCTGGCTGCCTACGGCCCTGCACCTCCAGTTAACCTCTGATGACAGGGCTCAGCCTCTATCCACAGCAGGGAGAACAGCCAAGCCTGGTGGCCCGCGCCTGTGATCTCAATATTTAGGAGACTGAGACAGGAGGATCGCAGGTTCAAAGTCAGCGAGGCTCTCAGAAACCTAGTGAGACCCCGTTTCCAAATAAAGAAATAAAATCAGCTGAGAGCGTAGCTTGGAGGTAGCATGCCTCTAGGTCCAATCCTCAGTACCAAAAATAAAAAAGAATGCCCCTAGGTTCAATCCCCAGTACCAAAAAATTAAAAAATAAAATAAAGAAGAGATAATGGAAAATGGCCCAGCACAGCAGTACATGCCTGTAATCCCAGTACTTGGAAGGCTGAGACAGGGGGATTACAAGTTTGAGGCCGGCCTGGCCAACTTAGCGAGACCCTGTTTAAAAATAAAAAATAATCCAGGCATGGTGGCGCACACTTGTAATCCCAGCATTTGGGAGGCTGAGACCGGAGGATCCCGGAGGATCCCGGTTCATGGCCAGCCTCAGCTACCTAGTGAGGCCCTCCACAACTTAGTGAGACCCGTTTTCAAAATAAAGAATAAAAAATGAGGCTGGGGGTATAGCTTGAAGGTAGAACACCCCTGAGTTCAATCCCCAGTAGGGAAAAAAAAAAAAAGATGGGTGTGGTGGCACATGCTTATAATCCCAGTACTTAGAAGGCTGAAACAAGAGGATTACAGGTTCATGGCCAGCCTCAGAAATTTAGCAAGACCCTCTGCAAATTAGTGAGACACTGCTTCAGAATAAAAAATAAAATAGGGCTGGGGGTGTAGCTTGGAGATAGAATGCCCTTGGGTTCCATTCCTAGTACCATAAATAAATAAATAAATAAATAAATAAATAAATAAGTAAAGAGCTGGGGAGCCGGGCGTGGTGGTACATGCCTGTAATCCCAGTATTGAGAGGCTGAGACAGGAGGATCACAGATTTGAGGACAGCCTCAGCAAGTAGTGAGATTCTCATCTAGCAAGACCCTGTTTCAAAATAAAAATAAACTATGTAACCCTGTTGTACTCAAGAAATGTATTAAAGATCAGTGCTGGAAAAATAAATAAATAAATAAAAATAAATAAATAAATAAAAATGAACTAGGGTTGGAGGTATAGCTTGGAGGTAGAATGCCCTTGGGCTCAATCCCCAGTACCAAAAAAAAAAAAAAAAAGGAGCTGGGGTTATAGCTCAGAGGTAGAACATCCCTTGTTTCGATTCCTACAATAATACTATAATAATAATATATGCTAATACTACACTATCGCATAATAATGATAATTTGGGCATAACAGAGCCCACAAGGAGCTTGCCACTGCCACAAACCTTCAAGGCTTCCCCAAAACCAAGCACCCCAATCCCATGTCACAGATGAGGAAGCTGAGGCTGAGAGAGGTGGAGATTTTCCCAGGTTCCCCACAGTGAACCCGTCTGGATTCTAAACCCTGGGCTCTCTTGCCCCCCCCCCCAGCTGCTCCTGTACCCAGGGAAGTGCCCAAGACATGGCAGAAACCCTCAGCCAATGTATCCTGCAGCTGCGGGTGTCCTGCAGGTGACCCAGGCAGGCCAGGAAATTTCCAAGTCAGCCATGAGGGCCATCGACTCGCCTCCCTGTCCAGGTGACAGGGCCATGCCTGGCGCTGAGAGGACAGGCGAGACATCTGCCCCCAGAGGCCCCTCCAAGCCAAGCCCCCAGAAGCAGCCTCAGAGCCAGGCGTGGTGGCCCACGCTTGTAATCCCAGCATTCGGGAGGCTGAGACGGGAGGATCCGGGTTCTCGGTCAGCCTCAGCTACCTAGTGAGGCACTCCCCAACTTAGTGAGACTCGGTTTCAAAATAAAGAATAAAAAATAGGGCTGGGGGTGTAGCTCAGAGGTAGAATGCCCCTTAGTTCAATCCCCAGTACTGCAAAACAAAACAGAGGCAGCCTCAGGGAGCTTGCGGAAACACCATCTCCCTGCGAAACCCTCTCTTCCCACTGACCTCACACAAAATCCCTTCCTGGGCCACCCCACAGCCTGCCCCTCCTGCCTCTAGACCAGTCACTGGTAAACCCGGGGGGGGCCCAGCCAGACCTCAGGCCTCCAGGCACCTGTGTGGAATGCCCCTCCCTCCTTCTGCAACAGAACCTAGCTCCGGAGTCCCCTCCCCCAAAGCCCTCCAGGCCCCTGCGGCAGAGGGACCTAATGCCCTCTGGACTTGCTCTCTGCCGTGAGCGAGCCTCTCTGACAGTGCCGGCTGGCTCCATTCCGTCCTCCTCACTAGACCGAGTGCCTGGGGACTTGGCATTTGTGGAACATGGGATAAGCCAACAGTGGAGCTGCCCCGGACTCGTCTCTCCCCCCACCCCATCCTGCTGCAGTGGGCTCCAGGATTTCTAGCAGGACGCCTGGACAAGGTGGCCTGGTGGGTGACCTGCTGGGGAGCAGAGGGAGGGCTCTCATCTGGAAGCCACCGCATTTGCAGAGCAGGCTCGACCGTTTAATGCAGTGTTCCCTTGTGACGCTGGGGGAGGGGGGTTGACAAAACTGGGGGTGGAAAGCTGTCCCCTCAAGCCAGCCTTTGGTGCTACTGCCACCCCAACAGGGAGTCACTGAATGTGGGGACCGTACCTCGAGCTAGTGGGAGTCACGTCTTTGAGCCAAGCCTTCCTTCTGTCATCTGTAAAATGGGAAGATAGTCACCCAATTTACAGAACCCTTGAAAGATCAACCCTGGAGGCTGAGGGTGTAGCTCAGCGGCAGGGTGCATGCCTAGCATGCACCAGGCCCTGGATTTGATCCCAGCACAAATAATAATAAAATAAAATAAAAAGATATGAAAATGGCAAGTTTTCTAATGTTTTAATCTTTTTTTTTTTTTTTTTTTTTTGGTACTGCGGATTGAACCCAGGGGCATTCTACCTCCGAGCTACACACCCAGCCCTATTTTTTATTCTTTATTTTGAAACCGGGTCTCACTAAGTTGCGGAGTGCCTCACTAGGTAGCTGAGGCTGGCCGCGAACCCGGATCCTCTGGTCTCAGCCTCCCGAATGCTGGGATTAC
The DNA here is from genome assembly GCA_004027655.1 of Graphiurus murinus. Lineage (NCBI taxonomy): Eukaryota > Metazoa > Chordata > Mammalia > Rodentia > Gliridae > Graphiurus > Graphiurus murinus. The sequence goes on from PVLC010042087.1 coordinate 3,555, forward strand.
AACCGTGCACCACCATGCCTGGCTGTTTTCTAATGTTTTAATTTTTTTTTTTTTTTTTTTTTGGTAGTGAGGATTGAACCCAGGGGCATTCTACCTCCAAGCTACACACTCAGCCCTATTTTTAGTCTTTAGTCTAAGTTGCAGAGGGCTTCACTAAGTAGCTGAGGGTGGCCAAGAACCCAGATCCTCCTGTCATAGCTTCCCAAATACTGGGTGTTTTAATCTTTTATTTTGTCAAAATAGAGCATTAAAACAAAACCTTGTCAAGCCATGCATGGTAGCACATGCCTATAGTCCCCGTACTTAGGAGGCTGAGATGGGAGGATCGTAAGTTCAAGTTCAGCCTCAGCAATTTAGTGAGATCCTGTTTTAAAATAAAAAATAGCCGGGCATGGTGGCGCATGCTTATAATCCCAGTACTTGGGAGGCTGAGACAGGAGGATCGCAGGTTTGTAGCCAGCCTCAGCAACTTAGCAAGACCCTGTTTCCAAATAAAAAATAAAATCGGTCTGGGAGTATAGCTTGGAGACAGAATTTCCCTGGTTTCCATCCCCAGTACCACAAAAAAATAAATAAAATAAATAAACTAGGACTGGGGGTGTAGTTCAGAGGTAGAACGCTCCCAGATTCAACCCCCAGTTCTAAAAAACAAAACAACAAACAAAACAAAGCCCTCTTTGTAATCCCAGCATTTGGGAGGCTGAGACCGAAGGATCCGGGTTCGTGGCCAGCCTCAACTATCTAGTGAGGTACTCCGAAACTTAGTGAGACCCTGTTCCAAAATAAAGAATAAAAAATAGGGCTGGGGGTATAGTTCGAAGGTAGAATGCTCCTGAGTTCTATCCCTAGTACCGCAAAAAAACCAAAAAAAACAAAAACAAAAACAAAAAAAACCCTCTCATCGCCTGGCACTGATATTCTTTCTCCATAGATCTTTGCAGCACCCCCAAAAGAGAGCACACAAGTTTCAAATAAAAGGTGGTCCTTCCTGCTACATCAGCACAGCTCTGTGCTGTGACTCCTTTCCCTTCTGGCTCCAGAACAAAGACATGAGTCACTCCGGACAGGCTGCAGTCACGAGCGGTGATCGATCGGACACCTCTGACCTAACCTCCTCATTCAGACGGGGAGACCGAGGCACAGGGGTGGGGAGGGGACACTTACTGAAGGTCACGCTGCTGCCTGCAGAAGCCAGGAACAGCAACCCATGTCCTGGCTCCCTGGCCAGCACTGGCCCATCTCCCCCAAAGCCTGGGTCAAGGTGGCAGCCCCCAGCCGTCCCCAACTCGGCCAGCGCAGGGGGGGCCAGGTCTGGCCGTGCCCCACCGAGGGAGGCAGTGGCAGAGAAGAGCTAAGAACCTCAAAGGGCACGTGGGGTTTGGAAGGCCAGGCCAAGGGGACCCGGGGGCTTGGGGCCCTGGTTTGGTGAAGCCCTGCGGTGTGACCCTCTTTTGGAAAAAATAACAGGTAAAGATCTTTCTTGTACAGACGTAACGAAATAACCAGTCCACAGGCCCACAGGGCTTCAGCGGGGGCCTGGGTAGTATGGCTGTCCTGGATGGGGTACCAATGCTCCCAGGCTGTCTGAGACTCCGGGGCTCCCAGGACACTGGACTATCGGCACTAAAGCCAGGATGGAGTGGTCACCCTAGACTTGGAGCTCAGGCTCCATTAGCTTCCTGGGAAGACCTGCCGCATGCCAGACCCCGCAGGGTGTGGGGGCCAGGAGGGCCAGGCCAGGTCCCCAGCGGCATCTACCCCCTGCTCCTCTGTGTGTCAAGACGTGTCAGCTCACCAGACTTCACACAGCCGGGAAGGAGGCAGAGCACTACAGGATCCGCAGCCCTCCTAGATGACAGTTATCACGTGTGATTGCTCCCCCAATTTTCTCTTTGGTGGTAAAATACTCATAACATGAAATTTACCGTTTTCGCCAGTTCTTTTTCTTTTTGACAGTGCTGGCGATGGAACCCAGGGCCCTGTGCCTGCCAGGCACGTGCTGTACCACTGAGCTCCCCCCAGCCCCATCTTCACCATTCTAAATGTACACTTGGGGGTAGTAAGTATGTTCCTGCCAGGCGTGGTGGTACACGCTTGTAATCCCAGCACTTGAGAGGCTGAGACAGGAGGATCACAGGTTCAAGGCCAGCCTCAGCTACTTGGTGAGGCTCTCTGCAACTTCGTGAGACCCTGTTTCAAAATAAAGAATAAAAATAGGAGCCGGGCGTGGTGGTGCACGCTTGTAATCCCAGCATTTGGGAGGCTGAGACAGGAGGATCCGAGTTCGCGGCCAGCCTCAGCTACCTAGTGAGGCCCTCCGCAACTTAGTGAGACCCTGTTTCAAAAATAAAGAATAAAAAATAGGACTGGGGGTATAGCTTGGAGGTAGAATGCCCCTGAGTTCAACCCCCAGTACTGCAAAAAAAAAAAAAAAAAAAAAAAAAAAAAAAAAAAAAAAAAAGAATAAAAATAGGGCTGGGGGTATAGCTCGGAGGTAGAATGAGTTCAATCCTCATTTCAACAACACCAAAAAAAGTACATTCCTGATGTCATGTAGCCATAGCATATGATTTTTCTATTTTCCAATAATCAGCAGGTATTATTTTCATGATCAGAAGAACTATTTTTTTAAAGCTTAGTTACATTTATTTATTTATTTATTTATTTATTTACTGGTGCAGGATATTGAACCCAAGGGCATTCTACCTCCAATCTACAATCCCAGCCCTATTTTTTGTTTTTGTTTATTTTGAAACAGGGTCTCACTAGGTTGATGAGTCTCAGTACTTTCTGAGGCTGTCCTTGAACCTGTGCTCCTCCTGTCTCAGCCTCCCAAGTATTAGGATTACAAGTATGCACCATAATGCTAAATAGATAAACAGCCCAATTTTATTTTCTTATTTGGAAACAGGGTCTTACTAGGTTGAGAGTCTCGCTACTTGCTGAGGCTGTCCTCAAACCTATGATCCTCCTATCTCAGCCTCCCAAGTACTGGGATTGCAAACATGCACCACCACACCCGGCTTGTTTATCTATTTTTTAAATGTGTCAGTAAGCCTGTGTCAGATGCCCCTGCTCAGACAAAGTCGGAGAGCTCCTGTGTCCAGGTGTGGGAACAGGGCTGGGACGTCCAGGGGCATCTGGGCATTGGGTGGGGGCTGTTCTACAACCCTGAGGTCCTTTCCAGTCCAATCCTGGAATTCCAGGCTTCTGCACTCTTCCTTGCCCCAGGAGAAGCACCGCCCTCTGGAGACACAAGGCTTGAGTTCGAATGCTCCTCCGCTGCGGTCCTGCTCAATAACCTGGGGCCAGTCGCTGGGCCTCTCTGGGCTCAGTCCTCTCAAGTGTTGGGAACTCTGCCCATTCCTGCACACAGTAGGGGCTCCATCTAGTTATTTTTTCCTCCTCCTGCTTAGAATGTCCTCCTGTCACCTGGACATGCACAAGAGTAAACCTCCTCATCCCGCTAGGCTCAACTTAACATTCCCTTTTCTCACAGCTTGTCCAGTTCCACGGCAGGGAGAGCTGCCTCGGCCTGCGGGCACCTGGCTCCCTCCCCAGTGGAACGTGGGTCCCGGGAACACAGGGGCTGTGCCTGAGTCATGCGGCCTTCCCTCAGGGCTCGCACACTCAATAAAGCTCTGCTAAATGAAGTCGTCACAGGCAGAAATGACCCAAGAAGACGAGACCCCCTTCCCCCTGCCAGTGGCTATGTCCTCCGAGGCCAGAAGCCCCAGGGCTGGCAAACAGAGCAGTGCAGTCAATCCACCAGACCAGACAGGTGTCTCAGGGCTCACACCTTTGCCCCAGGCACACCAGGGGGCCAGGAGTTGTCACATAAGAAAGAACTCAGTGCCACAAACCTTGTGGATGTGTCTGGGGTCCTGGGACACAGAGACCAACAGAATCAGGCTTCCCTGCCCTCAAAGGGCTCCCCAGCTGGTGGGCATTTAAACCTGATCACACTTCCTGCAGCCCCAGGAAAGGATTTTAACTTTTTTGGACAAAAGAAAGGTAGCTCCCAACCACTCTGGGGATGCTAGAGATAAATACCCAAGCTGTCGCCCACCAGATCCTGATATGGCCCCGCAAGCCCAGGAAAGAAAGGCCCTTGTGCATGCCTAAGTCACTGCCGGCTTCAGGCATAGTAACCCTAGGATCCCTGATCAGTGCCCCCACTCCAAACCCTTCTGGCCTGGGCCCACCAAAAATGGGCTCCAAACCTGCAGAGACAAGATCTTCTATGAGGGTGTCTTGCAATGGCCAGCCAACCTCAGGGAGACCCAGGCAACAACCCCCCAGCAGGCCTTCTTTCCCGGGGCGCTGAAACCCTCCCGCTGTGCTCATTGCCTCCTCCCCAGGCCTGAAAGGGAACCTATTCGGCATTGGAGGTCCTGCCCCTCACTGGACTGCAGGTCCTCAATGGGCTTCTGGTCTTCACCGTGGGGAGGGGACCTTCCTCCCAGACCCCTCCCATAAGCATCCAGGTGTATGGTAGGGGGTTGTTATGATTCATCAAATGCCAGAGCCCAAGGAGGCCTCAAGGAAGCTCCTCCCACTCTCTCTAAAATAGGTAAACTGAGGCACTACAGAAGAGGTGGCGCCCTCCCCCACCTCAGAAATGAATCCCTCCTCGTTTCCCGTGAATATTTTTCGGGTGGTTCCCAGCCCAAGGTCACGCCGCAGCTCTCCAGAGAAGCCAGGTATCCGGCTCCAGACTCCTCGCTCCACACCGTCCGGGCTAAGCAATAAAAACCCGGTTCCCTGCCCTTCCTCCTCGAACGTCCGCGGCAGGAGCGACGCGCACCCCCGCGCGATGACCCACGTCCCAATCCGCCCTGCAAGAAGGCCAGCAGAACCCCGGCTCCGTCCCCACGGTCGCGCGCAGCCGGAGCGGGAGCTGCAGAGCCGCGGCCTGGAGGTCACGGCGATGGGGGCGGGGGGCGCACGAACGGGGGCCCGGGAGAGGCGCCCCCCGCGGGGGCCGGGGAGGGAGGGATCGGCGGCCCCGGCGGGCGGGAGGTCAGCTCTGGCGGCTGCGGCGCCCCTGCCGGGCCGGGCGGGGTCGGGTCCCTTGGGCGCGCCGTCCTCCACGCCCCACCGGCCTGGCGCGCCACCGGGCCGGTCCTTACCCAAGACACGACGCGCAGGATGGTGTGCGGCTGCCGGACAAGGGTGTAGGGGTCGAAGGCGCCCCCGGCTTTGCCCGCTCCGTACGCACCCCCTTCCATCGTGGCTGCACCTTGCGGCGCCCCCCGCTCGGCGCGCGCCGCGGGTCCGTGCGCGTGCGCGGCGCCCCCGCCCCCTCCCCTGCGCGCGGGCCGCGGGTGCAGGGCTCCCGCCAGGGGGCGTCGTCGCGGCGGGCGCAGCTCCCGGGCGCGGGTGGGGACTAGGCGACTCGCACCCGGCTCACGGGGACGCGCGTGCTGCGGACCCGGGCGGGGGACGCGCTTGTCGCCGGCGCGGTGACCTCTTTGCAAAGTGGAGGTGGGGAGGAGAGGGGTGTGTAGCAAGTGCCGACGCGTCACCGCCCCCGGGTGCCCCCCCACCCCGAGCCCGCGGCTCTGCCTGAAATCATCTTCGTTATTATTTATTTGCCCGTTTCCTGTCGCTCTGCCTGCCCTAAATCCAGGGAGAGTGAAGGAGCTGCCTTCTTCCTCTTCGCCGAGTGTATGGCACACAGTGGGCGCCGCGGGAACAATTACGGAATGCATGAATGATCCCTGGATGAATGACCCCTTCTCAGAGCCCTCCAAAGCAGCCCCCACCTCCCAGGCCCACCTGTCCACCTGGCTCTTAGGATGACGATGACGTCATGTGTGTCCCGGGGTCTGCACACCCCTACCCCCACCTACAGGGACCTGGCACAGAGGCAGAGGCTGAGAAGGAGCGAGGAATTCTTTGTGAGACTCTCTCTCTCCTTTCCCCCAGCAGCCTTCTCCTTTCCTGAGTCCAATATTTAATTATGTAATTGTTTGTGCATTGTCTTTTCTGCTAGTCTGTGGGCTCCGGATGCCCAGGTTTTATCTGTCTTGTTCACTGCTCTATCGAAGGGCCAGGGACACAGTAGGTGCTCAATAAATAGACCCCGGATCCCGTCATCTCAACACTGCTTGGGTTACAGCTGCAGGCATTGTGGAAACTGAGGCACGATGGAGGAGTTCTCTTACAGTGGGAACTGCCACCTTGCGGGTGTGGCCTCTCTGCTCACCTGGAGTTCTGAGGACCTCTCTTGGCCTCTCAAATCTTCATTGGCTCCGGGAGCTGATTGGACAAGTTTATCTGCAGAGGTCCTTGCCATCTTGATATCCTGCCATTCTGTGGTGACAGTACGCCAGATCTGTGCAGAGGACATGTGTGGCAAGACCGAGGGCACCTTCCGTGAACGTTAGGTAGACAAATGTCCATCTTCGGTTCAATTTATTATTTACTTTCTACTAGGTCTGTGCTAAGGGCTTCTCATTCATCACCACATTTATTCCAACAAATTTATGAGGTACATACTATGAGTATATAAAATGTCTAGAAGCTACTTGGGAGGCTGAGGTAGGAGGATAGTAAGTTGGAGAACAAGCCGGGCGTGGTGGCCCACGCTTATAATCCCAGCATTCGGGAGGCTGAGACCGGAGGATCTGGGTTCGAGGCCAGCCTCAACCACCTAGTGAGGCACTCCACAACTTAGTGAGACCCAGTTTCAAAATAAAGAATAAAAAATAGGGCTGGGGGTGTAGCTCAGAGGTAGAATGCCCCCGAGTTCAATCCCCAGGACCGCAAAAAAAAAAAAAAAAAAAGTAAGTTGGAGAACAGCCTGGGTGACTTAGCAAGACCAGGTCTCAAACAAACAAAGAGCTGGGGATGTAGCTCAGTGGTAGATCACCATTGGATTCAATCCCCAGTACCAAAAAGGAACAACAACAACAACAAAAACACCCCCCCCAAAATTATAAGCCAATGTGGCGGCGCACTCTTGTAATCCCAGTACTTTGGAGGCTGAGACTGGAGGGTCGAAGGTTCAAGGCCAGACTCAGCAACTAATAACTAGGCCCTCAACAACTTAGAGAGACCCTATTTCTTTTTCTTTTTCTTTCTTTCTTTTTTCTTTTTTTTTTGTACTGGGGATTGAACCGAGGGGCATTCTACCTCTGAGCTACACCTCCAGTTCTATTTTTTATTCTTTATTTTGAAACAAGGTCTCACTAAATTGTGGAGGGCCTCACTAAGTATCTGAGGTTGGCAGAGAACCCGGATCCTCCAGGCTCAGCCTCCCAAGTACTGGGATTACAAACGTGCGCCACCACGTCCCGCTTGAGACCCTGTTTCAAAATAAAGAATAAAAATAGGGCTAGGGGTGTAGCTTAGAGGTAGAATGCCCCTCGGCTCAATCCCCAGTACTGAAACAAACAAACAAACAAACAAATAAATAAATAAATAAATAAAATCCAGAGCTGCCCGGCTCTTGCCGCGTTCCGCCCCGCACCGCAGTTCCTGCCCAGCCTGAGCCGCGCCCGCCTTCCCGCGCTCTCTCCTGCCCCCTTGAGGCCGGTTTGGCCTCGTCAGCGTTGGCTTTGTTTTCTGGGACCGGCCGCCTCGGAATTTCTCGGGTGGAGAGAAGCACTCGCTGTGTGGGAGTGAAGAAGCCACTGCGTCGAGTACAATCTCGAAAATGGGCTGCAGGGACCTTTCTGAGTGTTAGATCCTCAAACAAAAGTGACTCCAAAGCCGGGCGTGGTGGCGCACGCTTGTAATCCCAGCATATGGGAGGCTGAGACCGGAGGATCGGGGTTCCCGGCCAGCCTCAGCTACCTAGTGAGGCACTCCGCAACTTAGTGAGACCCTGTTTCAAAATAAAGAATAAAAAATAGGGCTGGGGGTGTAGCTCGGAGGTAGAACGCCCCTACATTCAGTCCCTAGTACCGCAAAAAAAAAAAAAAAAAGTGACTCCATCTTGACCAGAAAGTCCCACGTCTTGCTTAGTATACCCTTCCCCTAAACCCGGCGTAGTGGTGCATGCTTGTAATCCCAGCATTTGGGAGGCTGAGACTGGAGGATCCGGGTTCGAGGCCAGCCTCAGCTACCTAGTGAGGCTCTCCGCAACTTAGTGAGACCCTGTTTCAAAATAAAGAATAAGAAATAGGGTTGAGGGTATAGCTCGGAGGTAGAATGTCCCTGAGTTCAATCCCCAGTACCGCAAAAAAAAAAAAAAAAAAAAAAAAAAGTACGCCCTTCCCCTTGCTTTTGCCTAAGACTTGCCTAATAAGCCCCTTGCTTATCACACCCCTCTGGTGGGGAACGCCCCATTATCCTGCTTAACCCTGATGCAACATCCCCCTTGGCAGTAGTTAACCATAACCCCCCCTCCCTGTAGAATCTCTCCTTAACCTCTATAAGCTGCTGGTCTGTAAGTGGACAGGGCTCCAACCTTTCCTGGACACCCCCTCCGCAGGTTTTGTTCCAATGAACCTATCCTGCCCTGAGTCATCCCCTGTCTCTTGCCTCCCCAGACCTTGCACTGGGTTGCTGTTGGGCAAAGTGCTTCATATGACTTAAGAAACGCTCTTGAGCCGGGCATGGTATCGCATGCTTGTAATCCCAGTACTTGGGAGACTGAGACTGGAGGATCCGGGTTCTCGGCCAGCCTCAGCTACTTGGTGAGGCACTCCACAATTTAGTGAGACCCTGTTTCAAAATAAAGAATAAAGCCGGGAGTGGTGGCCCATGCTTGTAATCACAGCATTTGGGAGGCTGAGACCAGATGATCTGGGTTCAAAGTCAGCCTCAGCTACTTAGTGAGGCCCTCTACAACTTAGTGAGACCCTGTTTCAAAATAAAGAATTAAAAAAATAGGCCTGGGGGTGTAGCTTGGAGGTAGAATGCCCCTTAGTTCAATCCCCAGTACCATAAATAAATAAATAGGACTGAGGATGTAGCACAGAGGTAGAATGCTCCTGGGTTCAATCCCCAGTACAAAAAAAAAAAAAAAAAAAAGCTCTTGAGACCCAAGGACGTCAGAAATAAAAGTGTTGTTACAGCCGGGCTTGGTGGCGCACGCTTGTAATCTCAGCATTTGGGAGGCTGGGAGGCTGAGACTGGAGGATCTGAGTTCATGGCCAGCCTCAGCTACCTAGTGAGGCACTCCACAACTTAGTGAGACCTGGTTTCAAAATAAAGAATAAAAAATAAGCCGGGCGTGGTGGCACACACTTGTAATCTCAGCATTTGGGAGGCTGAGACCGGAGGATCCGGGTTCGTGGCCAGCCTCAGCTATCTAGTGAGGCACTCCAAAACTTAATGAGACCCTGTTTCAAAATAAAGAATAAGCCGGGCGTGGTGGCGCACGCTTGTAATCCCAGCATTCGGGAGGCTGAGACCGGAGGATCCAGGTTCGCGGCCAGCCTCAGCTACCTAGTGAGGCACTCCGCAACTCAGTGAGACTCTGTTTCAAAATAAAGAATAAAAAGGGGCTGGGGGTGTAGTTCAGAGGTAGAATGCCCCTGAGTTCAATCCCCAGTACCGCAAAAAAAAAAAAAAAAAAAAAAGAAT
>PVLC010042088.1:0-13212 GCA_004027655.1 Graphiurus murinus
AAAAAAAAAAAAAAAAAAAAAACCCTTGCTGTGCAACAAGCTAACTGGTAAACTACTGCTATAGGCCAGACCCCTGTATCTCTCTGGGTAAGCATGTCAGCTCTAAGCAGTTTCTATATACCAAGAAGAGAGAGGAAGATTAGAGGGAGAATTTCAGTCAACATTCTCACCACTATGACCCAAAATACTTGATCACACTGACTTAGAGGAAGGAAGATTTGTTTGTTCGCAGGAAGCTTCAGTCCATGTTTGGCTAAAGGATGAGGGAGGGAGTGCTGGATGGGTTCTCTGTAGATGGCTGCCTGTCAGGACAAGGGGCAGCAGCAGAAAATGCTGGAGGTAAACTATGGATTTCCAAGGACCGAGGAAGGAGCTGTGAGCAAGCCAAGAGCAGCCAAAGGGACACTTTTGACCTTAAAGGGTGTTATTTGTGAAATCCCAGCAAGTAGATTTCAAAACAAAAAAAGCCAGATTCAGAGAGTACCAGCCTAGATTACAAAGCATCATGAATAAGAACTTCTGTGGTCCCCTTAGCTTTCCCTCCCATCCCCAAAGGGACAAGAGGGAAGCATCTAGCCATACCCATCCTTCCTACAGCAAGCCTCATCTGGGGAAGGAAAAAATTTTCCTTTAAAACAAGGATTTAGGAGTTTTGACTCTTAGGACTAGAAATTCTAATTATTAAATTGAGACCTAAAATAAACTGGAGAAGTTATGGGGCTTGCCCAGGTTTTCATTTAGAAGCATGGAAGAACTAGCCCTCATTGAATACAATGTCAAGGAGTAGTAGAAGACACAAGTAAAATTATTCATCATAACCCATAAGTCATGCTTGTTCAATACAATGTTCCATATGGAAATTGCTGAGAACAGTGCCTGACATACAATAATAGCTAAACAAATGTTAGCTGTTATTATAATCTGTCCCATTGTCTAAGCATGATCACTTGTACACACTAAGAGTCAGTACAAGTTCATCACATTAGGCTAAAGTCATAGCAGGAGCAATTGAATACTTGAATTTATCTTTAAGATCTCAAGCAAAAAATGCCCAGAACCTTTTCAAAACTCTCTCTTGAATTCTATAGCCCATTGAGAAAAATGGGAAAGGAACACCTGGAAGCATCCAGAGGTCTTTTTTCCCTGGCCTATATGGTAGTACCCAGGCAAGCTCTTAGAGAGGCCTCATATAACCCAGAGGATCAAAGGAAGCCATTTCCTTCAGTAGTCTTAGATTTCAAAAACACTTTATCTCTAAAGTTGAACTACCAGATTTTAGAGAGTGAAAATTAAAGAAAAGAAACTGCTCATAGCAGGTATTCATTTGAAGCCACCTCCCCAAATTTTCTTAGCTCTCATAGAATCTTAGGCATAAACGGGGGTCTCTGCAGCCCTTGTGCTTTATCTTTCAGAAGACAGCTCAAGTCTTCTATTTTACTCTAAACATACTTAAAACAAATTGCTTATTTCTAGCATTGATTCCCCACATGCTGTTCTCAGAGTGCCTTCCAGTTAGAAGGAAAAAAAATATTTATTTGAACTCTAATTTCTTTTCCTAAAATTAAGATACAATGCAACTTTTTTTTCCCCCCAGTACTAGGGATTGAACCCAGGGGCATTCTAACTCCAAGCTACATCCCCAGCCCTATTTTTATTCTTTATTTTGAAACAGGGTCTCACTAAGTTGCAAAGTGCCTCACTAGGTAGCTGAGGCTGGCCTCAAACCTGGATGCCTCAGACTCCAAAGTACATTACAAGTGTGCGCCACCACGCCCTGCTACAATGCAACTTTTTATACCCTCTAAATTCTTTTAAAGGGTAGAAGGTTAGATCAAACACTCACAAAGCAAACTTTGGGTATACCCCCAGCCCTATTTTTTATTCTTTATTTTGAAACCAGGTCTCACTAAGTTGCGGAATGCCTCACTAGGTAGCTGAGGCTGGTCGCAAACCCGGATCCTCCGGTCTCAGCCTCCCAAATGCTGGGATTACAAGTGTGCACCACCATGCCCGGCTTTTGGGATTGTTTTGAGGATTCTTTTGCTTCCATTTTTTGTCATTAATATTCCATAAATTTTCTTGATTCACAGGTCATTTTTTCATGATGGCCTCCTACCCAAAAGAAAGGATATAAGGCCCATAACCCTATTTTTTGTGTGGATGTGTGTGGTACTGGGGATTGAACCCAGGTGCTTTCTATCTCCGAGTTATACCCCAACTCTATTTTTTTTATTTTATTCTTTTGAAATAGGGTCTCATTGGGTTGTGGAAGGCCTCACTAAGTAGCTGAGGCTGGCCGTGAACCTGAGATCCCCCTGTCTCAGCCTCCCAGGAACTGGGATTAAAAGCAGGCACCACCACATTTGGCTTCCACATCCCTGTTTAAACTTTCTAAATTGAGCAGTATCCTAGGACTCTAGAAAAAAATGACTTTTATTCAGTATCCTTGCCAAGAGATCATTCACAAAATTTGAATGTATGAAGCTTCACTTTAATTAACAGTCAAGACTTTTTTGAGCTAACCAGCAAGGAGTTTGAAACATGTTTCCTTGATTTTTACTAGAGTCTTCATACTTAAGGAAAAATTTAAAAATCATCGATTTGGCCAACCTATTGCATGGGGTGCCCTCTATAAACTTCTATACACAAATGCAATCAGGCAGAGCCAAAGATAACCTTATGAAATAAAATTGCTTTTAAAAGTTACTCCAAGCCAGGCGTGGTAGCGCACGCTTGTAATCCCAGCATTTGGGAGGCTGAGACCGGAGGATCCGGGTTCCCAGCCAGCCTCAGTTGCTTAGTGAGGCCCTTAGCAACTTAGTGAGACCCTATTTCAAAATAAAGAATAAAAAATAGGGCTGAGGCTGTAGCTTGGGAGGTATAATGCCCCCAAGTTCCATCCCCAGTACCAAAAAAAAAAGTTACTCCAATAGAGAAGATTCGACATGGTAGAATAAATGGACATAGCGCGTTTCAGTCCCTCCAGGATTCAGAACTTAACCAGCGGAAAGAACTGCTTCTTGGCAAGGGAAGGAAAGCAGTAAGAACTCAACAGAAGACAGACAGTCAAAATGCAGTGGGATTGGATGCAGCAAGGCAGAAGCCAACAAGTTCTCATGTCATCACAGTCACTCAGAACAGCAGCAGTGCCCTGTGATTAAATAACTGAGCCACCCAAGCCCCAGGCTCAGAGATTGTGCCCTGAAAGCAGGGAGGCCAGGGGCCAGCAAGGTTTCATGTGATCACAGCTACGGGCTGGGTACTAAACACTCTCTGCCAACAGAGTATGGACCTGACAAGCATGCATGACGGTGACTAACAGCACTCCTTGTGATCTCAACCAGAAGATCAGTGATGGTGTCTATGGGCCATCAAAGCTCAGCCAGCCAGGCTACAAGCTCAGAACATAGTAATCTCTGGACCTGCTGAGCTTAGGCCCAGTGTCCACAGAGACCAGAGGTCAGTACTCTGCAGAGTTTCACAGGCTCACAATCAGCAGAGCAGCAGTGGGGTCTGAAGGGCATTAAATCCCAACTAACACATGGCAAACTCTGAATGAAACATCATAGTCTCTGGCTCTGTGGAGTTTGGGCCTGGAGAACATGGTTACCTGCAGCCAATCAGAGACTTCTGTTTGCCTACACTAAGAACTATATCTTGTTAAAGAGGCTCTGGGGGACAAACTCAATTTTTTTTTTTTTTTTTTTGAGGAACTGGGGATTGAACTCAGGGGCATTCTACCTCCGAGCTATACCCCCATCCCTATTTTTTATTCTTTATTTTGAAACAGGGTCTCACTAAGTTGTGGAGTGCCTCACTAGGCAGCTGAGGCTGGCCTCGAACCTGGATCCTCCGGTCTCAGCCTCCCGAATGCTGGGATTACAAGCGTGCGCCACCACGCCCGGCTCAAACTCAAAATTTGATTATATTTTGAGACAAATTCGTGGAGGCATTCATACCCCCAACATAGTACTTACTATAAAGAGATAACGAATAGACCCAGGACTCTCACACAAAGAGGAAGAGGATTCTAAGGCAACAGAAATACAAATCTGAGAACTCTAAAAACATGAGAATGACGACCAGCAAGGAAACACAAGGAGACCACCAATACTGAGCTGCAGAAAACGTCAAAAGGAGAATTCAGAATTTTGATTTTCAATATGATCAAGGGCCTAAGAAATGAAATCAGAGAAGTATACAGGAAATGAAAGAACATATGAATAGAAAAATTGAGACCCTAAGGAAGAACCAAAAGGAGGCTTCAAGTGAAATGAAGGAGTCAACAAATGAATTAAAGACTTCAACATAAATCACCTCTGGCAGACTAGACCATATGAAAAATAGTCTCACTCTTGGAAAACAGCTTATTCAAAACTGATCACACAGTCAGCAACTCAGAGAATACAATACAACACAACACAAACATCCAAGAAATATGGGATAATATGAAATGACCTAACTTACAGATAATGAGCATTGAAGAAGGTCTAGAAGTATAAACCAAGAGTATTAGAAATTTCTTCAGAGAAATAATATCAGAGAATTCCCCAAACATAGAAAAAGACTTGGACATCGATGTACAGGAGACATTCAGAACACCAACAAGATAAGATCAAAGAAGAACTTCTCGACATCACATAATAATCAAAATGACTAACATTGAGGCCAACAAACGAATCTTAAAAGTATCAAGAACTAAAGAATAGTGGTATTAAGGTGAAAAACAGTAAGAATCACACTCCAGACTTCTCAACCCAAGTCATGAAAGCCAGGAGGGACTGGTATGATATACTCCAGACACTGAAAGAAAACAACTTCCAACCTATAAAACTTCTATATTCAGAGAAGATATCATTCAATATTTAGGGATAAATAAAAACCTTCTAAGACAAGCAGAAACTAAAAGAATTCATTCCTACCAATCTGGCACTAGAAAAAATATTTAAAGAAATAAAACATAAAGAGGAAAAAAGAAGTATATACCAGAACCAGAAAAGGAGCAAATTCCACTATGTGGGTAACTAAGCAAAGAAGAAATAACACTACATCAAACAGAAAATAGAACTCAAATTGACAGGTAACAAAGTTATCTTTCAATAATAACACTAAATTTCAAAGGTCTAAACTCCCAATGAAAAGGCATAGACTGATGATGTAAATTAAAGCATATAATCCAACAAGATACTGCTTGTAAGAAACTCACATTACAGGCAAAGATATCCATATATTAAAGGTAAAAGGATGGAAAAAAGTAAACCATGCAAATTGAGACCGAAAACAAGGAAGAGTAGCAATGCTCATACCCAACAAAGCATACTTTAAGCTAAAATATATCAGAAGAGACAAAGAAGGTCACTTCTTTTTTTTTTTTTTTGCGGTACTGGGGATTGAACTCAGGGGCATTCTACCTCCGAGCTACACCCCCAGCCCTATTTTTTATTCTTTATTTTGAAACCGAGTCTCACCAAGTTGCGGAGTGCCTCACTAGGTAGCTGAGGCTGGCCACGAACCCGGATCCTCTGGTCTCTGCCTCCCGAATGCTGGGATTACAAGTGTGCGCCACCACGCCCGGCTTCACTTCTTATTAATAAAAGGATCAATCTAACAAGAAGTAATGATAGTAAATATTTATGCCCCAAATTTGGGTGCACCCACTTTTTTTGCGGTACTTGGGATTGAATTTAGGGGCATTCTACCTCCGAGCTATACCCTAGCCCTATTTTTTGTTCTTTATTTTGAAACAGGGTCTCATTAAGTTGTGGAGTGCCTCACTAGGTAGCTGAGGCTGGCCGTGAACCCAGATCCTCCGGTCTCAGCCTCCCAAATGCTGGAATTACAAGCGTGTGCTACCATGCCCAGCTCGTGCACCCACTTTTATAAAACAAACTGTTTGGGACATTAGGTCTCAAAAAGACCCAAATACAATAATATTGGAAGACTTCAACACACACTCATACCACTAGATCGATCTTCTGGGCAAAAGATGATTAAAGGCTACTCAGAGCTAAAGAATACTATAAACCAATTGAACCTAATAGACATACACAGAATATTCCAACCAACAACAGCTAAATACACATTCTTCTCCACTGTTCATGAACATTCTTCAAAGTAAACCATATCCTGGGCCACAAAACAAGTACCAGCAAATTTAAAAAATGACATATACCAGTACTTGGGAGGCTTAGACCGGAGGAGGATCTGGGTTCGCAGCCATTCTCAGCTACTTAGTGAGGTCCTCCACAACTTAGTGATACCCTGTTTCAAAATACAGAATAAAAAATAGAGCTGGGGATGTAGCTCAGAGGTAGAATGCCCCTAGGTACAGCCCCCAGTACCACAAAAAAAAAAAAATCACATATAATTCCCTGCATCTTTTCAGATCATAATGGGATCAAACTAGAAAGAAACAAGAGGAAGATGAAAAGAAATTACATAAATACATGAAGACTGAATGATACACCTTAGAGTGAGGACTGGTTCAGAGAAGAAATAAAGGGAGAAATAAACAAAAATCCTAGAATTAAACAAAAATAGAAACAATATACCAAAATCTATGGGATACTTTGAAGGCAGTTTAAAGAGGAAAATTTATAGCACTGAGTGCCCACATAAGATAAACAGAAAGTCACCAAATAAACAACCTAATGACACACCTCAAAGACCTGAAAAACAGAAACAGTCTAATCCTAAAGCGAGTAGAAGGAAAGAGATCATTTAAATCAGGGCAAAAATCAATGTCATAAATAACAAAATACAATACAAAAAAATCAACAAAACAAAAAGTTGATTCTTTGAAAAGATTAACAAGATTTATAAACCCTTAGCTAACCTAGCCAAAAAAAAGAGAATCAACCCAAATTATTAAATTCAGAAGTGAAAAAGGAGACATCACAAACAGTGAGGAGATCCTGAGGACCATCAGAAACTATTTTGAAAATTTATACTCCAATAAACTGGAAAACACAGAAGAAATCAATAAATTTATAGACACATACAACCTACCTAAATTGAATCAAGAAAATATATGAAACATAAACCCACCAATAGCAAGCAAAGAGATAGAAACAGTAATCAAAAGCCTTCCATCAAAGAAAAGCTCAGGTCCAGACAGATTTCCACCTTAATTATACAAAACCTTTACAGATGAACTAAGCCAAACATTTCACAAGTTATTCCATGAAATCAAAAGAGATGGTATCCTTCCAAACTCCTTCTATGAGGCCAGTATCACCTTAATACCAAAACCTAGTAAAGATTTCTCAAGAAAAGAAAACTATAGATCAATATCATTGATGAACATAGATGCAAAAAATCTAAACAAAAACAATATGCATTCAAAACCACATCAAGAATAGATCAATATCATTGATGAACATAGATGCAAAAAATCTAAACAAAAACAATATGCATTCAAAACCACATCAAGAAAATTGTACACCATTACCAAATTTGTTTCATCTCAGGGATGCAAGGCTGGTTCAATATATGCAAGTCAATACATGTATTCATCACATAAATAGAATTAAGTACAAAAACACATGATCATCTCAATAGATGCTGAAAAAGCACTTGACAAAATCCAACACCCCATTCATGTTAAAAACACTGCAAAAAATAGAATAGAAGGAACTTACCTCAACATCGTTAAGGCAAAATACAATAAACCCAAAGCCAACATTATATTGAATGGGGAAAAATCTGTGGGAATTCCCTTTAAAATCAGGAACAAGACAAGGATGCCCACTATCACCACTCCTTTTCAATATAGTCCTCAAGACTTGCCAGAGCAATAAGGCAATATCAAAGGAATTAAATAGAAAAAGAACTGAAATTATCCCTACTTGCAGATGACATGATCCTATATTTAGAAGACCCAAAAAACTTAACCAAAATACTTTTAGAGCTGATTAACAAATTCAACAAAGTAGCAGGATACAAAATAAATCTAAAAAAAAATCAGTAGCTTTTCTGTATGTCAATCATGAATCCACTGAGAAAGAAATTCAGAAAAACAATTCCATTCACAATAACCAGTCGGGCATGGTGGTGCACGCTTGTAATCCCAGCATTCGGGAGGCTGAGACCGGAGGATCCGGGTTCGAGGCCAGCCTCAGCTACCTAGTGAGGCACTCCGCAACTTAGTGAGACTCGGTTTCAAAATAAAGAATAAAAAATAGGGCTGGGGGTGTAGCTCGGAGGTAGAACGCCCCTGAGTTCAATCCCCAGTACCGCAAAAACAAACAAACAAACACAATAACCTATAAAACAATAAAATATCTAGGAATAAATCTAACCAAAGAAGTAAAAGACCTCTACAATGAAAACTATGAAACACTAAAGAAAGAAATTGAAAATGATATTAGAAAATGGAAAGATTGTCCTTGCTCTTGGATAGGCAGAATAAATACTATCAAAATGGCCATTCTACCAAAAGTGATCTATAATGCAGTCAATGCAATCCCCATTGAAATACCAATATAATTCTACATGGACCTAGAAAAATCACTTATAAATATCATATGGAGAAACAAAATACCCAGAGTAGCCACAGCAATTCTCAGCAATAAGAACCATGCAGGAAGCATCAAAATTCCTGACTTCAAATAACTCTACAAGCCGGGCGTGGTGGCGCACGCTTGTAATCCCAGCATTCGGGAGGCTGAGACCTGAGGATCCGGGTTCGCGGCCAGCCTCAGCTACCTAGTGAGGCACTCCGCAACTCAGTGAGACTCTGTTTCAAAATAAAGAATAAAAAGGGGCTGGGGGTGTAGCTCGGAGGTAGAATGCCCCTGAGTTCAATCCCCAGTACCGCAAAAAAAATAAAATAAAATAAAATAACTCTACAGAGATACAGTAACAAAAACAGCATGGTATTGGCACAAAAACAGTCACACAGCTCAATGGAACAGAAGAGAAGATACCAAAACAAATGCACTTACATCCAATTGATTTTCAACAAGATGCCAAACACATTTGTATAAAAGTCAGTCTTTTCAACAAATGGTGTACGGAAAACTGGTTATCCATTTGTAGAAAAATGTAATTACATCCTTACCTCTCACTCTGCAGAAGAGTCAACTAGAGATGTATCAAAAACCTAGAAATTAGACCAGAGACTTTGAAGGTACTAGAAGAGGACATAGGTCCAACACTCCAACATAGAGGCACAGGTAGAAACTTCTTCAGTAAGACCCCTAAAGCTAAGGAAATTAAAACAAGAATTAATAAGTGGGATGGCATTAAACTAAAAGGCTTTTGCTCACCAAAGGAAACCACCAAATAGCCAGGCATGGTGGCACATCTTTGCAATCCCTGTTATTGGGAACCTGAGACAGGAGGATTGCAGGTTCAAGACTAACCTCAGCAATTTAGTGAGGTCCTTCACAACTTAGTGATACCCTGCTTCAAAATAAAAGAATAAAATAGGGCTGGGGGTATAGATCAGAGGTATAATGCCCCTGAATTCTACCCCCAGTGACACACACACACAGAAATCAAGAGTCTAAAGAGAGCCTACAGAATGGAAGATCTTTGCCAGCTACCCCTCTGATTGAGGACTAATACCTAGAATATACAAAGTACTTAAAAGATTCCACACTAAAAAAACCAAATAACCCAATCAAGAAATGGTCATCTGCCCAGTGTGGTGGCATACAGTTGTAATCTCATTACCTGGGAGGCTGAGATAGGAGGATCGAGGGTTCATGGCCAGTCTCAGCTACTTATTGAGGCCCTTTGCAACTTAGACCCTTTTTCAAAATAAAGAATAAAAAATAGGGATGTAGGTGTAACCCAGAGGTAAAATGCCCCTGGGTTCAAGCGCCAGTTCTGCAAAAAAAAAAAAGAAATAGACATTTCACAAAAGAAGAGATACAAATGGCCAATAAATACTTGAAAAAATATTCAACATCATTAGCAGTCAAGGAGATGCAAATCAAAACTACAGTGAGATTCCATCTAACTCTGATCAATATGGCAATCATCACGAAGTCAAACAACAATAAATACTGGCAACAATGTGGTAAAATAGGAACTCTTCTACATTATTGGTGGGATGGCAAATTAGTGCATCTGCTATGGAGATTAGTGTGGAGATTCCTCAGAAAATTGGGAACAGAGCCAGGCATGGTGGCACACACTTTTAATCCCAGTACTTGGGAGGCTGAGACAGGAGGATTTCAGGTTCACAGTCACCCTCAGCTACTTAGGTCCTCTGCAACTTAGTGAGATAAAATTTCACTGTTTCAAAGTTTTCACTGTTCCACTGTTTCAAAATAAAGAATAAAAATAGGGCTAGGGGTGTAGTTTAGAGATAGAATGTCCCTGGGTTCAATCCCCAGTACTACAAAAAAAAAAAAATGGGAATAGATCCACCATGTAATTCAGCTATACCACTCCTGTGTATCTTTCCAAAAGGACTGAAATCAGAAAGTCATAGTAATATATGCATATCCATGTTAACAACAGCACAATTCCAAATAGCCAAATTATGGAACCAACCTAAGTGTTCATCAACAAATGAATGGATTATAAAATTATGGGATATACGTACAATGGAATCCTACTCAACAATCGAGAAGAACAAAATAATGTCATCTGCAGGAAAATGGATGGACCTGGAGAACATGCTAAGTGAGATTAGCCAGTGCTGATTAGCCAGTCAGCATTCTTACAGCCATAATCTAGACCTGACCATGTAACTTAGAGGAAAGAAGACTTATTTTCTTACGGTTTCGAATTCAGTCCATGTGAGGCCGGGGACCGTGGATCTCAAGGCATGGTGGTGTGAGGTGGAGAGAGGGAGAGCACATGGGCTGTGCTCCTCACATCATGGAGGCCAGAAGCAAGAGAGGAGTGTGGGGAGGAGGAACCATATATAATCCCCAAGGCACCCCAGGAAAACACCTCTCCTGCCACACCCAAATAAATCTATTTCACTCACTTAATATATCGCAAATCCTTTCCCATTACTTTAACATATAGTATGCTACTTTATTCCAAAATTTAGCCAATCTCCCACTGTTACAAAGTTACATAGGTTCTTTTTTTTTTTAATTCCAAGTATCCTTAGGACATTTTTATCCTTGCATATAAATCTATTTGAATATCTCTCTTTTTTTAAAAAAGAGTAAATTCTAGAAATGGAAATGCTGGGTTAAAGATATCAATTTTGAGGTTTATGATCAACAATGAAATTTAGAGGGTTTCCTTTGGAATTTTAAATTTCTAAAAACAATGACTCAGTTGGAATGACTAGAGTCATATTCTGGGTGGCTTTCCCACGTGGGAACAGTTCCAAAGCTGAGCGTCTAAGTCCTCCGTTAGCCTACTAACTCCCAATGTGAACTGTTTGTGCTGTCACCGCTGTTACAGCAGGGAGTCTTAGCGACAGTTCTGTCTTGTGTGCCAGCCCCATTGGCATCCACCTAGATGCTTCCCTCTCTGCCAGCCAGTGGAATACAGCCCAGGAACCAAAGAGACCAAACAGGTCAATACCCAAGGTGGCTATAGTCATTTCCACTTGTTCCTCTACTTTTCTGAGCATATGGTCCTCAATTTCTTGTGAAACATCTCAGACTGAACATGAAAGACTGGGTACCACTAAGATGTACCTAAATACATGCAAATAGAATGAGAAAATAATATCAAGCAACACTTCTTCAGTTGCCAGTTTCCATTTTCAGTCTCTGTTTCATACTTCTCATCAAAAACAAGTTAGGGCTTCCTAGCAAAAGAGAAGAATTACTCATAATTGTGAGAGATGGTATTTTGAAGTTGAGATACATCTTTGACCTTAGGTAATAGTAACCAAGCCGCTTGTATTATATATGCAATTAGTAAGAAAAAAATAAGGTGTATTGGGGCAGTAGCAGCAGTCTCTCTAGTTGTAACAACAACATCCCTAATAATATCCTTGCAAGCCTAGCTAAGGATTCCTCCCATGAACACTCATCACTGGACTATAAAGAAAATACTTCCTCCAGCTGGGTGTGGTGGTGCCCGCTTGTAATCCCGGCATTTGGGAGGCTGAGACCGGAGGATCCAGGTTCTCCGCCAACCTCAGCTGCTTAGTGAGGCCCTCTGCAACTTAGTGAGACCCTGTTTCAAAATAAAGAATAAAAAAATAGGGCTGGGGCTATAGCTCAGAGGTAGAATGCCCCTGAGTTCAATCCCCACTACCGCAAAAACAAAAAAAGAAAGAACTTCCTCCAAGAGACCATGTAATAAATCTATTTTTATTGACCCTGCCATTAAAAGAACAAGGGTATCAAATGGAAGTAAAGTTTTATTCATATATTTGGTTGTGAAAAAAAAATTAAAAGTGGAATGTTGACTAGCAAAATAAATGTTTTTAAATCACCCACATATTTTAATTTACTACTTATAACTATTCTTTCTATTTATAAGCAATAGAGTGTTTTGACTATACTTGGAAAAGAGCAGTTGTTTTGGGAAGTATATATATAAATAAAAGACTTTTTTAAAGTCAAAAGCAGTGTTTGATCCAATACCTAATCCAAATCACCATGTTGATTTGAAAAAATAAATCAATCAACTTCCACTCTTGTCATAAGAGGATTAAGTAATCTCCTTCTGAGGCCAGCTAAAAAGACCTGGATAGCCAGGTGTGGTGGAGCATGCCTGTAATCCTAGTACTTGAAAGGCTGAGACAGGAGGATTTCAGGTTCCAGGACAGCCTCAACAAGTAGTGAGACTCTCACCAACCTAGCAAGACCCTGTTTCAAAATAAAGTAAAATAGGGTTGGGGGTGTAAACTCGGAGATAGAATGCCCCTGGGTTCAATCCCCAGTGCCATAAAAAAAAAAAAAAAAAGACCTGGACAAAATAATGGGGGAAATGTTTTGAAACATTAAAAAGCTAATGAGTTAGGAATTGTTTGGCGAAGACCCAGAGATGAGAATTCAGAGAGATGAATCTGTCAGTGAGGCTTCTACTTGCCAGCGGGAATTTGCCAAGCAGTGCCTCACTAAGCCATGGGATCAAACTTTTTTTTTTTTTTTTTGCGGTACTGGGGATTGAACTCAGGGGCATTCTACCTCCGAGCTATACCCCCAGCCCTATTTTTTATTCTTTATTTTGAAACCAAGTCTCACTAAGTTGCAGAGTGCCTCACTAGGTAGCTGAGGCTGGCCGCGAACCCGGATCCTCCGGTCTCAGCCTCCCGAATGCTGGGATTACAAGCGT
>PVLC010042089.1:0-13094 GCA_004027655.1 Graphiurus murinus
ACTTCCTTCATTACTCCACCCCCCCACCCTTCATGCAATCCTACTCATGTATATTTCTACCACATTTTTCACCATCTCTAAAGAATCTTGACCTTCAGTCTTGGCTATCATTTCTCATTAGTCAATCCTCCTGTAAAGTGCTTCAACTCAATTTCAACCCTTGCCACACTGAGAAAATGTCTCCCTCAGAACTCAACAGTGATCTCCTAAGTACCCCTATCACCCATACACATACCAGAGACTTAGTGAACCCAGAAAATGTGGTTGGCACCGGCTCCTGAAGTGCTTCCTTTCCCGGATTCCTGCCATTCTGCGTTTCTACTGTTCTTCCCTTGAGACCCCTTGATCTCTGACCCCTCCACTGGGCGGTCTGTCCTTTTCAGAGTTATTATTTTCCTTCCAGTCTTTCCCTTAGAGATGGTATATCTTGAACACTGGAACCTCTACTGTTGACTCTTGGTGTGTACACCTCGACCTTTCTCAGGGCCATATTTTAAATAGGTGCGAGTCTGACCATGTTTAAAATGGACGCCATCATTTCTTCCTTAGATTTCTACAGGAAAAATTTCAGATAATCCTTTAGTGAACAACACAGGAACTTCAGAACTTTCACTATCAGAAAACTTCAGATTTCTGATAATCCTCAAGGGAAATTTGAGGACTTGGCTGCAATGCCAAATAATATCAAAGTTCCTACACAGTTACTCTCAGATTCTGTGTTTTCTTCATCATGGATAGGAAAAGAGCACTGCCCCCATTGTCTCAGGTCTCCAGACTCCACTGTGAGGAGCAGTCCGTCAGGCTCAGAGACTCTACCATTCATCTATAACTGACTACAGTGAGCTATATGCAAATTTGCCTTATTGATAAATATCCACTGGATAAATCATCCAAGATGGCATGGGCTGAGTCACAAATATATTTTAAAATTCCACCTAACCCAGCAAAGCACCTTGTGACAAATCTTGTGGCAAGAAGGACTCCTTGAATGAATGAAAGGCTGATACATGTTCATTACAGTTTCTATTGTATAGTAATTAAAAAAAGTTCCTAAGAGGCATTTCACATTTAGGAAGTTCCTGTGAACTACATCATAAACTTATTTTTTCTTCTGGCTAATGTTTTTCCTTCTTTCTCTGCCTAAATTAGGTTCCTGACCTTTTTTTTTATGGTCTCCACTCTTAGCCATAGCTAATTATCATGTTTTATTACTGAGAAAAGAAAATTCTAGTAAATGAAACCTGGTATTTATTAAAACTATATAGATATTAATATCAAACAAGAAATAGTCTTTGCTGGGTCTTGAACCACTTATATCCAACTTTTATTATTTTGCCTCATAATTCTTAATACAGTTCTATTGTATATTTGTGGACTGACATTTTCATGTATCCTAAGCAAACATTGAGTTTTGGAGTTTTTTTTTTTTGTGATAAAATGTTTCTTGTAGTCTAAAGAAAATGACTGAAAGTTGAGTGCCCTACATCTTTCAGTGTTGCTACTGTTAAATCCAAATGGAATAAAATTAAACAACATTTTTAAAAAGTTAAACTACAAAAGATAGCATTAAATTTAGTTTAAAAATGTAAGACAGAGAAAAGCCGGGCATGGTGGTGCACGTTTGTAATCTCAGCATTTGGGAGGCTGAGACCAGAGGATCCGGGTTTGCAGCCAGCCTCAACTACGTAGTGAGGCACTCCTCAACTTAGTGAGACTCGGTTTCAAAATAAAGAATAAAAAAATAGGGCTGGGGATATAGCTTGAGGTAGAATGGCCCTGAGTTCAATCCCCAGTACCACCACCAAAAAAAAAATAAAAATAAAAATAAATATATATATATATCTCAGAGAGAGACATATTATTGAGTCTCAACTCCTATCACAAGAAGATCTCAGAATAAAAAGAATTTAACCAGGCAGATGTGGTGGCCCACACCTATAATCCCAGTACTTCGGAGGTAGAGATGGGGATCACAGATTTGAGGACAGCCTCAGCAATGTAGTAAGACTCTCAGCAACCTAGTAAGACTATTTCAAAACAAAAAAAGTATAAAAAGGGCTGAGGGTGTAGCTCAGAGGTAGAATGACCCTGGATTCGTTCTCTAGTAAAACACACACACACACACACACACACACACACACACACACACACATTTTAATTAACTCACAATTAGTAGTATCCAAAGACCAAACATCCCAGGCTAACCAAGCTTTCTGAGACTTCAGTTGGTCCCTGGGGTAGAGAGGAAAAGAAACCAGAAGTCCTAAAAAGCAGAATGATGGAGACCCTTTGAATTAAAAGGTAGGTAAGCATCTGCTAGTGGATAAAATAATCTTTCTCTTAATCAACTTAGAGTGGAATATATCTGAAGGAAAAAAATGTTTGTCCTTGAATGATACTCCTACTTATAGATTTTCTGCTAAAGAAACTCTCAGACTCAGTTGCCACTGGTGGGAACTGAAAAAAAAATGGCTCTAGGTGTAAAAAACTAGAATGTTTCTATTTTTTTCTTTTTAGATAGACTTTATTTTTAGGAGAAGTTTTAGGTTCACAGCAAAGTTGAGCAGCACGTCCAGGGTTCCTATGTACCCTCTGCTCCTACGCACGTGTTGCCTCACCATCATCAACATCCTGCATTGGACAGACACATTTGTACCCTGATGAGCCTATATTGACACATCATTATCACCCAATGGCCGTAGTTTACATTACGGTTCATTCATTCTTGGCGTTGTACATTCTGTGGGTTTGGACGCATGTGCTATGACATTCATCCACTATTATAGCATATTGAATGGTTTCATTACCCTAAAACTCCTCTGTGCCCCATCTACTCGTCCTTCCCTCCCCTTTAACTCTGGACAGCCACTCATATTTTTAGCATCTCCAAGGTGTTGTCTTTTCCAGAATGTTCTATTGTTCATATAATATGTAGTCTCTTTAGACTGGCTTCTTTCACTTCCATTCAGGTTTTCTCCATGTCTTTTCGTGGTTTATAACTCATTTATTTTTAGGACTGAATCATATTCCACTGTCTGGATGTACTGCAACTTAGCAATTCACCTATGGAAGGCCATCTTGGTTGACTCCAAGTTTGGGCAATTATGAGTAAAGCTGATATTAATATGTGTGCAGACTCAAGTTCTCATCTCATTTGGGTAAATGCCAAGGAGTGAGTACAATTACTGAGTGGCAAAGTAAGGTTACATGTCATTTTGTAAGAGACAATCACATTACCTTACCTTCCAAAGTGGCGCAGCCAAGAATGAATGAGTTTCTGTAGTTCCCCATCTTGCCAGAGTTTGACGTTGCCAGTCTTCTGGACTTTGCCCTTTTTGATGGGTGCGCAGTGGTGTCTCAAGGCTGTTTTCATTAGCGTTTACCTCTTCCCATCTGATGTGTATCATATTTTCACATAGGACATTTTTGTTGTTGTTGTTTTGTTTTGATGGAAGAAAGCAGATTTTTCAATATGAAAGATTTGATGGAAGTTTTCAACTCTGAGGTTATGGCTTACACTGGCCGTTAGCCACCTGGAGACCCCTCTTTGTCTTGAGACCCCCAAAGAAATCCCAATAAGTTTCAACTTTGAACCTATTATGCTATTAACTATTTTTGAATTTGTTTGACCTTGTCAGCATAGAGATTTTATATGCTGAATAGACTAATGGAGTCTAAAGTACAGAATAAGCAGGAGGGCATGTTTGCTCTGTTCTTTCCTAAGCGCCAATAAATATACAGCAGCTCTGAGCTCTCTGTGGGCAATTTATAGCTGTTAAATGGGGCTAGATGGAAAGTCGGAAAGGCTGAAGTAGCCCTCATACTTAGAAAGTGTCCCAGGGAAGGTACTAACTGACAAATATCAGCAGATAGCAAGGAAGAGGAGAGAAGAAAAAAAAAAAAAACTTGAATGAATGATAAGGGACCCAAACCAGGAAATATAAGTCAGTAAAATTTTACAGAATACGATGTAATATTATAAATCGTTTAAAATTGTGATTATTTTAAACTGGAAACTCTTGCTAAAAAGAGAGCATCTTAAGAAAAAATCACGAGTTTGTCTAGGTGAACATTTGCACTGCTGGGTCCTATAAGCCTGACTACACATGACTTAGAGGAAGGAAGATTTATTTGCACACCTATTTTTGGAGATGTAGAGGTTCAGTCCATGTTAGGCAGGTGTGCAGAGCTCAGAGCATGGCAGCAGGAAGCAGAGAGAGGGAGAGTGCAAGGCTCTGCCCTCACATCATGGGGCCAGAGGCAGAAAGGAAGCAGGAGGAGGAGAGAATCATGTAGTACCCCAAACCATGCCTCCAGCAACCCCTTCTTAGCAACCATGCTCCCAGCAACCCCTCCTTAGCAAGCAAGCCAGACTTCCGAAGTTGCTACCTTGTTTCTGTGAGGTCTAGGGGGACATTCTAAATCCAAACCATTACAGAGTGTAAGGAAAGATGTTACTATAAAAATCAAGTAGTGATAATATTTCCAATATTATCTAAAAGTAAGTGAAGATAATTAGATTATCTTAGTTTTCATCTGAGATACAGTAGAAAGTATACATCTTTTATATTCAGACAAATATAGGTTCAAAATCAGCTTTTACTTTTAGTGATTATGGGGTCTTGGGCTCTCTTCATTTTAGCTTCCTCATATGAAAAACAAAAATGGTGTAGGTGGTTTTCCACAGGAAGGAGATACTTTGTGTTCATCAATACACACAGGTGCCTCTAATGCAGTATATGTTGGTATTAGGCTTAGAGTCAGTATTGGCATTAAAATTGGCATAAGAATTAGTGTTCATATTTTGGTATCCCTTCTTTTCAGTCATTATCTAAACATCGTTCAAAGGAATTACAGCCTAAAGTGAATCCTGATTCATGAGTTCATATTTGATAAGAAGTGAACACCACTGGCTTAAATTATTATTCTACTTGGATGAAGGATAAAGTATAAAATTTTGATAACATAAAACAAAGAAATAGGAAAATACAACAAAAAGGGGTGTTAAATTTTTGCTATATTGACGCGAATATCTGTCCCATTGGCAAAAAAAAAAAAAAAAAAAAAAAGGATAATTTCAGCATTGAGAATAAAATAAGTACTTAACTGAGACAGGAACATGTGTTTAATTTATTGATTATACCTTCCTTGATTGAGCTGGAAAATTAAAATAATTTTAAATGCTGAACATTTTA
Source organism: Graphiurus murinus (assembly GCA_004027655.1). Taxonomy (NCBI): domain Eukaryota; kingdom Metazoa; phylum Chordata; class Mammalia; order Rodentia; family Gliridae; genus Graphiurus; species Graphiurus murinus. Next base: position 5,196 of record PVLC010042089.1, read on the forward strand.
ATTGGTCTATTGTTCAAAAGCTATTTTCTTGATAAATATTTGCCATTTGCTAAACATTAAATATAGTACTATTGCTGGTTACAAAAGTCAACAGCTTAAATGATCAACATGGTTATTCAATTATAAAAATCTACTAAATATAAAACTAAAAGTACGCTATGTTTTGTGTGTGTGTTGAGCCATATTATTATTCTCAAGCTTAAGTGGATGTTCCTTGGGTCATGAAACTCTTGATATAAGGGAATTACATCTTATATAATTTATTCCATAGGGATTATTATTTTTCAGAGGCAGACAATACTGCATTATGTAGAGAAAATTAAAGTTGTCAGGCTCATGAATCAAGACCTTAAGAAAAGATTGCAGTGGAGAGCAGATAGCAGGAGAAGATATTACATTCATAATCCTTAGTGATATTTTTAAAATCCAGGACTATGGAGGTGCCTAGCTATAAGTTAAGAGGAAAGTCAAGGGTAATTTAAGTGAGGATAGTGTTCAAATCCTGTGGCTTCTCTCTCATGTTGCTGAACAATCCTCTTCTCCTCGTTAAAAAACAGGGTGGAGATCAGGTCTGAGGCTTTTTTGAGCTTTCCCAAATCTCTGAAGTATTTATCTCCAACTCACTTTTCCTTAGCTTTTCCTCTGCACCCAAGAATCATCATGTACTTTGAGTACAAAAAAAAAAAAATCTCAATTTTTTTGACCTTATGAACTTTGAGTTACAAAAAGCCTTCTGGAATGGAGCAGTTGTATAATTTGGGAAATAGTTATGCAGCTTTTAGTCCAGTAGTGCACATTGGCTAGAAAAGACATAATTTGTATTGTGGGGAAAACGTAGAGGAAGATAAATTTGCAGTACATTGACAAGTTGCCCAGGAGAGCCTACATGGGAACAATTGCATAAAACAGGAATTATCATCAGGGCGTGGTGGCACATGCTTATAATCCCAGGATTTGGGAAGCTGAAACAAACAGGATCACAGGGTTGAGGACAAACCTCAGCAGCTAAACAAGACTCTCAGCAACCTTGGAACACCCTGTTTCAAAACGACAAATAAAAAGGACTGGGGATATAGACTAGAGCCAGAATGCCCCGGGTTCAATCCCCCAATACCACCACCACCAATAATAATAATAATAATAATAATAATAATAATAATAATAATAATAATAATAATAATAATAATTGTCTGTTCAGCTCCTGGGCAAAAGTTGAACATTAGCAATGGTACACATAGTTTTACTGTGGTAAAATTTTTATGAGAAGATAAAATTACTGTACATTGACAAAATAGGGTTCTTCTTTCTATGGGAAATTAATTCGATTCCGGCCAATATTCTCATCACATTTCTGGAAGTTATTTTTGACACCGGCCTGTAATAAAGACATATGATGATCAATTATTAAGCATTTTCAGAATTAGGCCACCGTTCAGTTGCTTTATCAGTTCCTGCTCCACTCAGCTTCCCTCTCCATAGATTTCTTATTTCCAAATGATGACAATGGAAATCAACCTATCTTTTTTCATTAAAAGATGCAAATTTAAAATGACACATGCAAATTCCTTCCATTCTTGTGATAATCTGGGACCTCTAAAACAGTGTCTTCAGAGAGAGTAAAACAGAAATTTGAGAATCCGTCATATTTTCATTTCCATTTAAGAATGATGTAAGAGAGATGTTTTTAATTTTTAATGAATGGTGTAACAAGAAACCCATTATAAGCGTGGCTTACTGTGGAATCGCTGTCAGCTCAGGCCTCCCCATTTTTAGTGTTATAGCTTCATGACCTCAATAAGAAAGTCTTCCAAGACCTTTATTATTGAGTTCAGAATGTAGACTCTTACACATGGAGAGTGGGGGAGATTTTTCTATTTACTAAAATTACTAGGAAGGATATTTCCAGTCCTGTCCAAATGTTTCACAAACCCGTTAACTGAGATCACATTCCAGATTAGTCTGCAACGTTCACAACTCAATTTTCAGTGGAAAAGATGGTATCGCTTAATAGATGTATGCCTCATTTTCCTTGATTCTAAAGTAGCAATGAGTATTTGCTCTGTTGTAGGAAGGAATACATACTGCTTCAAAGAGTAAATTGAGAAATAAGTGATGATTTTGAGGCAGATAATGCTTGATTAATGATAGCATAAGTACAGCCAAATTACGAATTATTTTCAACATCATTACACATTTCTCATTTGCTCCAGTAAAGTTGAAGTTTAGTAGAGAAAATTTCCATGAAGATAGTAGCAAACTGAAAATCAATGAAAATTCCCCATTGCAAGACCCAAGAATCCAATAATCTGTAGGCAGATCAACCACAGCAAACTATAGCAATTTGAATCACTTGCTGACAAATAACAGAAAAGGAAAGGATACACTTTTGAAAATTCAAAGATGAGCCAGGTGTATTGGGTACACACCTATAATCCCAGTACTTGGGAGGCAGAGAGAGGAGGATTGCAGGTTTGAGGATAGCCTCAGCAAGTTAAGGAGAACCTGTTTTAAAAATAAAAAGGGCGTGGGGTAGGGGGCAGGGAGGGATAGCTCAGAGGTAGAATGACTCTGGATTCAATCCCCAGTAACACACACACACACACACATACACAAATTAAAAAATGACAGCAAACCCAATTCAGGTTTTAACTTGTCATAGCTACATAATTAAAGTGACTTGACTTCTGTAACTCAAAGATGGCATGTTGATACTCAAGGAAATTCAATGTGTTTCATATTTTTATTATGAAATCTGTTAATTTAGATAAACCAAAATTTGTACTGAACACTTTTTGTTATTTTGAAATGACTCAGGATAGGCAGTGAGACATTATGGCAAGCATTTCAGTTATATTTTCAGTATCTTAAGATGCATAAAGAGAAATTCTACTCTAGGAGGGCCAGTAGCATTCCTGTCAGAAAATCCATATTCAGGAGTTCAACTATCTTTGCTTCTGATCGATACCAGAGGCATCATTAACTAACGTACGACTGTTAGAAATGGATTTCCACTGGGGGAATGATTGGCTTATTAATTAGCATAACGTGTGTTGTAGAAATTGGTGGTATTCATGACACATGGAAGCTTGAAAACATTTAGCTATATCTCCAGATTATAGGAATTGAGTCTAAAAAAATGTTCGGAGACATGATCTTTATCTTCCTATCCCTCTGTCCCTATCTTCCTTTCTTACTCCATCTCTTTCTTCTTTCTTCTCTCCTTCCCTCTCTTCTTCTTTGATCCCTCTCTTTCTTTTTTTTTCTACTAAGTTTTCAGTCAGTTTAAGATTTTTTTTTTAAACCAGTGATAGACTTATAAAAATATGAGGGTGGTTTTGAGAGTAAAGTTTTCCTGGTCTTTAATTTGGATTGTGTATATGCACCCTCCAAATTACCCAGGTACGCCATCAGTGTTGACAATGAATCTAGTTCTAAGTTCTCTATCATTACTTACTATGTGTGGGTGAAGAGACCCACATGATAGACTTGTGTTCACATGTGATAATTGCATGACTGTTGTAGCTGATATTTGAGTCTTGATTCTGTAATAACACATCATTTACAGGGTGTTGCACCGACTGAGACAGCTGCTTGGATAAAGTCCCTAGTATGAGGCCTTGCCTATAGTAGATTTTTTTTTTTTGGTACTGGGAATTGAATCCAGGAACATTCTACCTCTGAGCTACACTCACAGTCCTTTTTAAATATTTTCATTTTAATACAGGGTCTTCCTAAGTTGCTGAGGCTGGCCTTGAACCTGTGATCTTCTTGTGTCAGCCTCCACAGTAAATTCTTAATAAACAGTAGCTCATTTCTACCCCTTCAGCATTGCTGCATGTAATGAATAATTTTATGTGCTAACCTGATTGGGCTAAGTGATATCCTGATAATTTGTACCGTATTATTTCTGGGGGTGCCTGCAGGAGTAATTTCAGAAGAGAATAGCATTTGACTTGGTGAACTGAATAAGGCAGATGGCCCCCCACCATATAGGTGGGTACCATCCAATCTGTAGAGGGCCCAAAGAGACAGAGGAAAAAGGCAGAAGGATTTACTGTCTTGAGCTGAGACATCCATCTTCTGCCAGAGACATTGGCACTCCTGCTTCATTGGCTTTGGCTTAGATCATGATTTATACCACAGGCTCCCGGACACTCAGGCCTTTAAACGTGGGCTTCAATGTGCTCCTGGCTTGCAGCCAGCAGATGACGTGACTTCTTGGTCTCCATCATGACATCTGTCACTTCCTACAACAAATCTCCTTTCATATATGTCTATCGCTATCCTATTGGCTCTGTTTTTCTGAAGAGCTCTGATGTACTGCCTTTGAGAATATAAATTACATATGCATATATAATTTCATATACATATACATTATATATATATTATATATATGTGTGTATGTGTGTGTGTGTGTGTGTGTGTGTGTGTGTGTGAAGGCCCACCTACTTTCTGCTCAGATTTATTGATGTATAGTTGCAATACTATAAACTGTGCATGTTTAATGTGTACAACTCGATGAGTTTTGATCTGTGAATACTCTTGTGGAAACTGCCTGCTTTTAGAAGCCATGATATTTTCCATCTGACATTCTTTTCACAAATGGTGGTTGTCTAATACTTCTATCCCACTTTACCTATCTCTCCTTAAATAGTAGCCAGTGTGGATAGGATCAGATCTGACCTTTGGAGTTCGGCCTGTTCTTGGTCCCACCATTTAGTCCTTATACTCTCCTCCAGCCTTACCTCCCTTGGAGCCTTTGTTAGAGCGATGGGCCTCTGCTTCAGGCCTGCCTTGTAGGAGGGTCCTGATTTTCCCTCTAAAGTAGAATCCCGCCCAATGACTATCTTAGCTGTTGGAAGTGTGTCCTTCCTTCAAACATCGGCTGAAATCTCACATCATTTATGAAAGAATCTCAAGATTGCAGCTTTCATGGAATCACAGGTGTGTGCCACAGTGCCCAGCTATATTAACTTTTTAATGATTTGGCATTCATTAGAGTACATACCTTAATTTACTTAACTGACAAAATAGATATTTTAATTGTATCTCTATTTTTGCTCTCCTAAACAGAAACTTGGTAAAAATCACCCAAAATCGTATGTGGAAAATATTAGATAAATAATGCATATGTTATAAATAAATGAATAAATGCACATATAATTAATAAATTATGAGAATTAATGTATAATTAAATATTTGTGGGCTCTTTTCATTAGTTTGTTAAGATGAATTTTCAAAAGTAGAACATGTAATTATTTTCAGCTTAATTTATGTGAATTGAGTGATTGCCACAGAAGGATTTTGCCAATTTTCATTTCTTCTAGCTGACTAGGAGCCTGTCTGTTTTCTTGCATAGAAGATAATACTTTCTTATTCTCTCTAGCAGAAGCATATATGTAAGCTGAAATAACCATGACACATTATTAAAGGTAATAATTTAAAGTCTTTCCTTCGGTTTTCATTATATTGTTTTATTACTGTCCAAGGTATCTGGCAGAACTTTTAATCCATTGGGGTTTTTCTGGAGGTTTTGGGGGACCCAGGGGAAATTATCTGTGCTTTCAGATATATGCCTTCTCCAGGGCCACAGGATTTCTGCCGAGTGAAATCAGGACTCTAATGGTTTTTGAAAAAAACAAACCAAGCCTGTAAAACTGGGTAACAATAACTATGGGATCTGAGGGAAAAACCTTCATCTATCTGAGTAGTAAAACAACTAGTCAACTTAGTAGTATCTAAGTATTAGTATTAAAAGTATTAATAATATTAGTATTAGTATCCAGGTGTTAGTAGTATCTAAGTTCACAAAGCTTTATAGCTTTCACCTGTTTTTATCAGCTGGGACTAGGAATAAAGGTACTTTATAGAAACTCCAAATCTTGGCAATTCATTGGCATGATTTTAATCACCAGAGTGGGTGGGAACAGAGGTACTAGTTAATCTGAGCCATTATGTGATGATTTGCTCACATTATCCTGGTTTCCTATGAGGATTAATCATGGAGCAGTTGATAAGAGGCAAGTCTTATTACCAGAACTTCCACAACAGCAGCAAATGTAAAAGGAGTGCCTCTGGTACACAAAAAGTCTTGGAAATGTGCATTTGGTTTCTAGAGTTTCCTCTGTGAAATCGAACACCAGGGAATGAAGTAGGAACATGTTTCAGTCAATGACTGAATTGTCCTGAATTGTCAAATTAGGTCTCAGCATGCTTAAGGTGCTCCAACTTGAGGTTCATGGCCTAGTGAGGCCCTTGGGTTACTTGATATTCTCTGAAGAAGGGTGGCCTCTAATTCTCTGCACTATTGTTCTCTGGATTCTCTCCTGTTGATAGGAGGCTCTTGTAGACATTCACTTTTTCCTCCTCTTCCTCCTCCTCCTCCTCCTCCTTCTTTTTTTTTTTTTTTTTTTTTTTTTTCTTTTTGGATTGGGGTTGGGGGGATTCTACCTCTGAGCTACTTTTTAATTTATTTTTTTTTAGCCAGGTGTAGTGGTGCACGCTTGTAATCCCAGTACTTGGTTGGCTGAGACAGAAAGATCACAGGTTCAAGGGCAGCCTCAGCACCATAGGGAGACTCTCAGCAACCCAGCAAGACCCTGTTTCTAAACAAAACAAAAAAATAAACAAAGGGTTGAGGTACAGCTCAGAGGTAGAATGACCCTGAGTTCAATCCCCAGTATTGTCTCCCACCCCCTACCCCAATTTTGAAACAGAGTCTCACTAAGTTGCTGAGATTTTCACTACGTTGCTGGTGCTGGCCTTGAATCTATGATTCTTTGGTCTCAGCCTCCCAAGTAAGTACTGGGATTACAGGCACATACCACTGTGCCTGGCTCCGTTTTTCCTTCTTTAATCATATGGATAGTGACTAGACCTAGGAGGGTAAGCAAGTATTATATTATGAATTAGAATATAAAAAACACCAATGTGTATATTGAAAACACTCTGAAACCTAGATCACTTGGTACTCGGGAGCGGGTGAGTTCAATGTCAAAGAGCCACAATTGAGATCAGCGATGGGAGAGTCTATGGTCCTATTCTGCCACACCCGCTGTGTCTGCTCCCACAAAAGTGAGTCACTAAATACAGCCCAGTAAGGGAAAGGGCATTGATTTATACCTTTACAAAGGAGGAGTATTGAATTATTTGTGATTACATGTTAAAGCCACCATAGAGTCTATATAGATCATTGCCATTCTAACTGGAATTGAATGGATCTCAGTGTACTTTTGATTTGCATTGCTAATGATGTTGAACAATTCTTTTCATATATTTGTTGGCCATTTATATATATTTTTTTCTTTTGAGAAATGTCTATTTGGTTCAATTGAACATGTTTTGATTGGGTTGGGTTTTCCTTTGCTGCACAGAAGCTTTTTAATTTGATTCCATCCCATTTATTGCTTCTCTTTTATTTCCTGAGCTTTGGGGTCTTTTTGATGAAGTCTCTACTAGGGCCTGTTTGTTGGAGAGTTGGTGCTGTTTTCTTCTAATAATTGCGAAGTTTCTGGTCTAATTATGTTATCTCAGCACAAAATACGACTGAACCCAGAGTAAACTGGCTTTCTTGCTTGCAAAAGAATTTGAACAAAAAAGTACCTTGGAAATGAATCCAGAAGGCTGAGTTAGAAACCAAACTAGGACAAGTCCTGGCATAAGTCTGGATTTTCTTTTTTTTTTTTTTTCTTTTTATTTTTTTTTTCAGTACTGGGGATTGAACTCAGGGGCATTCTACCTCCGAGCTATACCCCCAGCCCTATTTTTTTTTATTCTTTATTTTGAAACCGAGTCTCACTAAGTTGAGGAGTGCCTCACTAGGTAGCTGAGGCTGGCCACGAACCCGGATCCTCCGGTCTCAGCCTCCCGAATGCTGGGATTACAAGCGTGCGCCACCAC
>PVLC010042090.1:0-13098 GCA_004027655.1 Graphiurus murinus
TGTGTTATATGTAACAATAATGTTCTTAAGGAAAAAAATCTTTAATTTCACTGTTCAATTTTTTTAGTATACTTATATTGGTGCATTGTAATCACACATTGCACTGAGGTTTAGTGTGATAGGAACGTTGGTGCACACAATTCTTGAGGCGTCTCCTTCTGCTCCTCCCTCTTCCTCATTCATGTCGTTGAGATTGCAATTGGTATTTCCCGGCTACTTGGGAGGCTGAGGCGGGAGGATCACTGGAGTCCAGGAGTTCCCGGATGTAGTGGGCTCTGCGCATCGGGTGTCCGCGCTAAATTCGGCATCAATATGGTGACCTCCCAGGAGGAGGGGACCACCGGGTTGCCTACGGAGGGGTGGACCGACCCAGGTCAGAAACGGAGCAGGTCAAAACTCCCCTGATGAGTAGAGTTCAATTCTTACTTGGAAAAAGCGACTCGCAGTGCAACTCAGCGTGAATCTTGTCCAGGGCAGGGAGGGAGCATTTCAAATTCCGGGAGAGGAAACGAGGAGGAAAGGTGCTTAGTAAACATGAATCTGTAGCGGGGCTTGGAGGAAAGAAGGCTTGGGGAGGAGGAGAGTGAGCCTTTGGGAGGAAAGACAGAGCCCAAGGACTTAAGGTGGGGATGCATGCACTGTGCTTGTAGCTACCTCGAATGGCGAATGGCGGTGCAGACAGAATCGGCAGGAGACGATGTTGATTGGTTAAATTAACAACAATTTACCTGTCTATTAGAGGGATGCTGCCACAGGGGTGTGTGCAGAATCTGATTATTTCATGATGCCTGATTATTTCTGGGTGCCTGAAACCCCAGAAAGACCATGGTGGTACCGCATCCAAGTGTGTGCTCTGATTTTAGAACCACACAGCTTAACTTCGAGTCTTGCTATTGTCTCTATAACTGGGTGACCTTGGCAAAATTCTGGGCCTCAGGTTTTTTTTAATCTATAAAATTGGGGGAGGACATCCTAAGGCACATGATGTACTTACACAATTATATCAAGGTCACTCACTGAACTGAACTTGAGAGGGAGGGAGAGTGAGGGGGGGATTGGGGAAGGGGTCAAATGAAAAATGTGTGCACATATGTCGTTATCAATTTGTACCTAACAAAGATGTATGCTTACAGTGCATGAATTATTACAATAAAAAAATAAAATGGGGATGATATCATGTCTACATTTTTAGAGTTCTATGAAGATTAAATGGATGAGTACATCGTGTTGTTCTCAAAGAAAAGGGGGGTAGTAAAACACCATGTAATCCGGGTGTGGTGGTGCACGCTTATAATCCCAGTACTTGGGAGGCTGAGACAGGAGGATCATTGCAAGTTCAAGGACCTCCTTAGCAACTTAGCAAGACCCTCAACAACTTGATGAGACCCCGCTTCAAAATAAATAGGACTGGGGATGTAGCTTGGAGATAGAACACCCCTGGGTTCAATCTCCAGTACCCAAACAAACAAATTCCCCATGTACCTGAATATCCCTTTCTGCTCCCCTAAACCTACCCAAGTTAAGGAAATGAGAGGGAGTCTGGGCCAGAATATATACTCTCCTGAAAGACACTGGCTTTCTCACACGTACGTTAGGAGTTGCTTTCTTGCACACACACCAGGAGAGCTGCTCCTTGGAATGCTGAGGGACACGGCAAGCTAAGCACATGAATGACGTCACTGCCTAGCTTTATAAAATACCCCTCTCCCAATTGTAACTGGTGCAGATCAGAGCACCAGGCCGCCATGCCCAGACAAAGCGTCATGAGGGATAGGAGGCGCTACTTCCTGGGGAGGCATCCAGCGGGAGCAGAGGTGGACCCACCCAGCCCAGCACAGCTGCACTTTCTGGCAAAGCATCTGTCCGGCGCATCCCACTGCACCTTCCCTGGAAGCATTGTTGCATACGCGACATCTCTTCTCTCATTCCCAGGTGTCTTGTGTGGTCCCTCATTCACCTGTCCCAGTGCCCTAGCTGGGCTATGAATGTTATATACACGTGTTGTACTTAGTGCCTGGGACACAGTAAACACCTGACAAATGTCATCTCTTATTATTTGGGTTAGATCATAATTGCTGTGGGCACCATCCCTAAGTCAGATAGCGCTGCAAGTGGGAGGATTTTACAACTATGTCAGTAATTGCTACCTTGTGAAAATGTGCAACCTTGGCAAAATTCTGGGCCTCAGTTTGTTTTTTTCCATCTATAAAATGGGGATGATATCATGTCCACATTTTTAGAGTTCTATGAAGATTAAGTGGATGAATACATTGTGTTGTTATTAAAGAAAAGAATGTGTGTGTGTGTGTGTGTGTGTGTGTGTGTGTGTGTGTGTGTTACTGGGGATTGAACCCAGAGGCATGCTGTCTGTGAGCAACACCCTCAGTCCTATTTTATTTTTTTTATGATTTTTTAAAAATTTGAAACAGGATCTCACTAAGTTGCAGAGGGTCTCGCTAAGTTGCTGAGGCTGGCCACAAAACAGTGATCCTCCTGTTTCAGCCTCCTAAGTACTGAGATTGCAAGCATGTGCCACCACACCCGGCTCACCCGGCATGAATTTTAAGAAGTGTAGCACCTTGGGACATTCCCAGTAAAGAATGACACCTACACACAAAGGTCAATTTCCCTAGAACATTGAAACCAGTCTTGCAGATCCCCGGGTACCCACAGGAACACCTTGCACATTTAAAAAAGTAATGTTCCCCAGTGCACATCTGCTGGGTTTTCCTTCCTCTCTTTCCTCTTTGTTTCCTTTTTCTCATCTGACTTTTAAGCTCTTAAGCATGCTAACAAGGTTGAGAAAATTTCTCCAGACATTTTTACACGCAGTATGAGTCAGCATACTTCTGATCAATTTTTTTTTTTATTCTGGATACAGGGGTTTTCTTGACATTTTTAGGAACTTAGATCTATATATTTGTCCTGTGTGACTTTATGACACCGGAAATAGACCCTGTGATTAATTGTAGTGCTACTGTTTTTTTTTTCTCTGAAATTACAGTCACATTCAGGGGCATTTTTCATTTACTTGATGTCTTTGGTGATACTTTTTCACTACTTATTATCCGAGACCTAAGATTCAGAGGAAGTGTGATTCTCATAAGAACAATTAGTTGGATGCTGAGAGAAGGTGCTCAAAACCATGAGGAGATTCAGGGATAGAACTGAGATTTGATTTCCAAAATTCTGATACACTGAGTTTCACACAAGAGCAAAATATCAGAAAATACAAGATGGTCCAGCTATTTTGTTATGGTGGAATTAATCTCATATATATATATATATATATATATATATATATATGTATATGTGTATACATATATATATATATATATGTATACATACACACACACACATACACACACACAAAATCAGAAACCACATTCTCCTTCTGGGATATCTGAGGTAGATCTCCCACTCAGGCTTTCTGTGATGCACAAGTATGTGGTGAGAAGCATTTTAGATAATGGACACTTTGTTGTCTTGTCTTCTTCTCTAAGAGATTTTAATGAGACAGAGGAACAAGGAATTTCAAAGATAATTCCTCCTAGAGATATGAGGGGGAACCAACAAGTTAAGGGCAATAAGGAATCACAGTTAATGTTGTTAATGATTATAGCGATGCCATTGTATAATGAAATTTAAGGGGATAAATGTCATAAATTCTATAGTTCTCTAATGTATGCAAAATTTTAGCAGATCTAAAATAAATAAATGAAGAAGAAAAAGGTTGGAGGATGCACATACCTGATTTCAAGAATTACTATAAAGCTTTTACTAAAACATGTGGTATTTGCCTAAGGATACACAGATGTATCAATGGATCAGAAAAGAGAGATCAGAAAGTAGATTCACACAAAGATGGTCAGTTGACAGGCTCAGGAACAATTGGATGGAGAAAAGAGAGTCCTTTCAACAAAACAGTGTTGGGATAATTGTGTATTTTTTTTGTGTGTGTGGTTGCATGCATAGTTCTAGGGAGCCAATCCTGGGTCTCATGCATGCTAGGTTAATGGTCTACTACTGAGCCACATTCCCAACTCATAATTAGATGTCTATATGCAGAGATGAACCTCTACAAGTGCCTCATGCCTGGTATCAAAGATGACTCAAAATGGATCATAGATATAAAGGTGAAACATGAACTCTAAAACTTCTAGAAGAAGACCTATTAACTGTTAGCATTTTAGTAGTATTTATTTCTTTGTAGTATTCTACTTCTATAAAATCATATCAAACTATATAAGATGTTTGTGGCTAGCTTTTTGACACTCACATTGCATAATTAACATTTTTCTATGTCATTACAAGGCCCCTCTCCTGCCTCTTCATTGAATTCTGACTCCACAAGGCCATTTTCTGGGTTCTGCTACAGGAAAGAGCTGTAAAGTAAGGGTGCAATGAGAATTTGGACGTCTTGAGTGGGACTCCGGGAACAGGCTTGGTGGCCTGGCTCGTCTGTCCCTTGAAGGTAGTCTTATAATAAAGAGTATTGGCAAACCTTCAAAGTGTACTGCATAGCCTGTATCTCATGCAGAACGCCAAAAAGGAAACAGGAAAAGAAAACTGTACCTCATGAGTCACCTGCTGTAGTGTGGGAGACAGAGCTGTTCTCACATCAAGAATACTTGTCTTTTTTCCTCTGGCCCCTCCACACGTGTCTTCTACAACCACAAAGCTCTGTGATGTTGAGGTTTGTGCCCGTTGCCATCTTATTTAAGAAAACCCAAGCCACGTAACTTGTAATGAAGATGTCTTGACTTCTACTCTTCAAGTTCACGATCACATAAGAGAATCATGTCCCGGGTGTAGGTGGGCAGACACTGCTGAATTAATAATAGGAAATGGTATATGATTTCCTTCTGCAGCAGAGGTCTGAGGGGAGGGAATGCTTTGACCTGAGTCCAGGGAACACTGAGATATATGTAACCTCTCATAAGCGTGAGCTTTAGGGGTTGAGTCAGAGCAATCCTCCACTCCTCTGTGTGGTCCTGAGCTATCACTTGAGTAGATTTTATTCTCTCAAGTCTCAGTTTCTTTATCTGAATATAAGGTTGAATCTGTAAGAAAGAGACCATGTCTGTTCTATTTGCTTTGGTTTTTCAAGCATTAAGCAGAGCACCTGGCATTTGATAGATGTGAAATACAAACATGTTGAACAGCAATAACTGTATATATGCTTCTGCCTATGTAGGTATGTACACAGGGATGGATGGATAAGATGGATAAATGGGTAGATAGATAGATAAATGGATAAGTGGATACATGGTTGGCTAGGACAGATGGACAAGGTGGTGCACGCTTATAATCCTAATACTTGTGAGGCTGAGACAGGAGGATGGCAGGTTCGTGGCCAGCCTCAGCTACTTAGTGAGGCCCTCTGCAACTTAGTGAAACCCTGTTTCAAAATAAAATATAAAATGGGCCTGAGGGTGTAGTTCAGAGGTAGAATGCCCCTGGGTTCAATCCCCAGTGCTGAAAAAAAAAAAGTATCTTTTCTGTTTCCAGATAAAGGATCATCTAGGAGATCCTAATGTTAATTTCTCCACAAAAGGGCATTTGAAAAACATAATAACAAATATGTGCGGAAATTTTCAAAAAATATGAAAGATAAAGACAAATATGTGTAGGAAATTGTCAATAAAATGAATTGGGAGCCGGGCGTGGTGGCTCACACTTGTAATCCCAGCATTTGGGAGGCTGAGACCAGAGGATCTGGGTTTGCGGCCAGCCTCAGCTACCTAGTGAGGCACTCCGCAAGTTAGTGAGACTCGGTTTCAAAATAAAGAATAAAAAATAGGGCTGGGGATATAGTTCGGAGATAGAATGCCCCTGAGTTCAATCCCCAGTACCGCAAAAAAAAAAAAAAAAAAAAGAATTGGGGCTGCTTGAAAAATAAAACCTTCAGGGAGTATTTAGGTAGCCATTTCCACTATCTTAACACTTACAAAAAAAAAAAAAAAGCCTCATCAAACAATGGGCAATTGAACGGAATAGATACTTTTCAAAAGAAGAAAAACAATTGGCCAATAAATATATGAAAAAAAAGTTTAACATCACTAGCAATTAGGGGAATGCAATTCAAAACTACACTGAGATTCCCTCTAACTCCAGTTAGAATGGCAACCATCAAGAACACAAACAATAAGTTGGGCATGGTGGTGCAGGCCTGTAATCCCAGTACTTGGGAGGTTGAGACAGGAAGATCCCAGGTTCAAGGCTGGCCTCAGGAATTTAGCAAGACTGATTCAAAAAATAAAATAGGCCTGGAGTGTGGCTCAAAGGTAGAATGCTCCTTGGTTCAATCCCTAGTACAAATAACTAACTAATTAGCAGACAGACAGAAAAAAAGAAAGAAAGAAAGAAAAAAGAAAGAGAAAGAAAAGAATACAAATAATAATAAATGCTGGCAAGGATGTGGGGAAATAGAAACTCTTACACACTGCTGGTGGAATTAGTAAAACCACTATGGAGACCAGTTTGGAGGTCCCTCAAAAAACTAGAGATGGAACAGTATGACTCAGCTGTACCACTCCTCAACATCTTTCCAAAAGAATTGATGCCAGAATACTATAGTGACACATGCACTCCCATGTATACAGCAGCACAATTCACAACAGCCAAATTATGGAACCAATCCAGGTATCCGTCAACGGATGGATGGATGAAGGAAATGTGGTCTATACACACAACAGAACCCTACTCAGTCACAAAGAAGAACAAAAGTTACGTCATGTGCAGGAAAATGGGTGGAGCTAGAGAACATTATACTAAGTGAGATTAGCCAGTCTTAGAAGATCGAGGGCTATGTGTTTTCTGTCATTATGTGGAAGCTGGAGAGAAACTAGGAGACATAAGGGCCTTTAAATAGCATTGAGAGAGACCTCTAGAGTAGCGGAAAGGGCTTGGGGGCGTGGTGGTGAGGAAGGGGAAGATGGAAGACTTAATTTTTTAAATGCACTGAAGGGCTGAGGGTGTAGTCCTGTGATAGAGCACTTGCCTAGCATGTGTGAGGCCCTAGGTTCCATCCGCAGACACTTGCATGCGTGCACTCACACACAGCACTAACATGCTACATGAATGATTATTATCATGTCATCCAGGTTGAAGGTTATTGTAACAGACTAGAAAAAATAGAGTAAGACTCAGCATTAGAATTACTCTTCTAATTTACTGCTAGACTATGCTATGGAGAGTTTTTTTTAAATGTGTGTGTGTGTGTGTGTGTGTGTGTGTGTGTGTGTTGTAGTGGGGATTGAACTCAGAGGCATTCTACCTCTGAGCTACACCCAGAGCCCTATTTTATTTTTATTTTGAAACAGGGTCTCACTAGGTTGATGAGTCTCTCTACTTCCTGAGGCTGTCCTTGAACCCGTGATCCTACTGTCTCAACCTCCAGAGTACAGGTATGCGTCATCATGCCTGGCTTTAATTATCTTTTAATTTTCAGGTTCATAAACATTGAGAACAATCTTCAGCTATACCTACCACAGGAGAAAAAAAAAAAAAGGTATAACAATCAAAAATAAAGGGCTCTGTAATACACAGAACCAAAACCAATGCGACTGAGAGGAGCTTGTATTTTTCAGTTTTGGTTCATCATTGAATAGCTTGTTGGACAAGCAGGAGAAAGTAGATAAATCAATGACAGGGTAGGGTATGTTTCAAAATAGGTATGTTTCAAAATGGTTCATTTTAAGAATCCAAATAGACAATGCTATTCTCAGATCTTTGTGAGACTCTCATCGGAGGGTTGTGGTTTTTAAGATTCAAAGGAATTTTGATCAGTGTGGGCCATGCTGTTTATTCCTCAACAGATCAAAAAGCACAGTAGGAAAACAGAAGCTATGAAGAATATACTCAGGATAAAGGATTAAGCTTCTAAAAGTAAATATGAAAAACAAAACAAAAAAAAAACTCAATTAAAAAAAAAAACCCAGAAGGCAAAGGATATGATTAGACAATACACAGAGGAATTACAAACGGCTAGTAAGGATTCTAAAAGATTCTCAACCCCTCTGACAGGGCAAATCTGACAACAAGACACAATAATTTCCACTTACCAGATCAGCAAAAGCTGATCAACAATGCAGGGCATTGTTTCTCTGTATGATCTGAGAACCATTTGTATCAGAATCATTTGGTGGTACTCACCTGTAATCCCAGTACTTGGGAGGCCGAGACAGGAGGATTGCAGGTTTGAAGCCAGCTTCAACAACTTAGGATTTCAGCAACTTAATGAGGCTTGTTTCCCAATAAAAAACAAAATGGGGGTGGGGGTTAGCTTGGAGGCAGAATGCTCCTGGGTTCAATCCCTAGCACCAAATACACATAAGTAAATAAATAAATAAATAAATAAATAAATAAATACATAAATTGGTGGACTTATTTATTTATTCTTTTGTGGTACTGGGGATTGAACCCAGGGGCATTCTACCTCCAAGTTACATCCCCAGCCCTATTTTGTTTTTATTTTTTGAAATAGGGTCTCGTTAGATTAATGAGAGTCTCAATACTTGCTGAGGCTGTCCTCAAACCTGCGATCCTCCTGTCTCAGCCTTCCAGGTACTGGGTTGCAGGCGTGTGCTGCCATGCCTGGCTTTTGGTGGGCTTATTTCAAAGGCAGAACCCAGTTCCCCAAACCTAGAAACCATGCAGATATCCTGACAAACAGTCACACCCACGGACTACTCAACAATAAAATGTGTCCAAGTCAAACAGAAGTTCCAAGACAAACCTCAGTTTGTGTGTGTGTGTGTGTAGGTTTTATTTGAGATTTACAAAAAATAGGATTACAATTCAAGAAATACATGTAAAGGCCAGGATGTACTCAGGATTAAAGGAAAAGTTAAAAATGTATTGGGACAGAAAAACTGGCCTCTAAAGTAGGAAGGGGCAGAGCAGGGAAGTTGAGGCGGTGGAGATAACATCCTCTGGGGCCTGGAAGCAGCTGATGTATGGGGTTCTACTTACCAGGGAGGCCGGAGGAGCCTCAGGGACAGGAGGTGGCTTCTGACTTGTTGTGGAAGGACTAGGGAGCCACTGAGTGTTCTAGAGCCACAAGAGCAATGTAACAAAAGTAATACTCTGTGGCTTGGGGACCATAGCACTTGCAGAGGACTGGCCGGAGGAGACAGGTCAGGGTGCAGAGGTCGAAGATGAGGATGGGGACATGGGATGTCACAAGGTTGGAGTTAGCAGAGAGCGGGAAGATGCAAAAGTCTCGGGTTTCTAGCTTGGGCATGGGTCGAATCCCCTCCCTCCCAGAAGGAAAAAAAAAAGTACTGTGTTAAATTCCAAACCTCCACTACCTCAGAATGCAGCCTTAATTGCTCAAAGGTTCTTTACGTAGGTAATCGAGTTAAGATGATGTCATAAGGGTGGACCGCAGCGCAGCATGACTGGTGTCTATAAAAAAAAAAAAAAAAAGGAGAAACTTGGAACGTAGGTGCACACAGGGAGAGTGTCATCTGAAGGCAAAGCCACAGGCCGGGAGAGAAGGTCAGCAAACCACGAGAAGCTCAGAAGGAACCGACCCCGAAGGGGCCTGGAGCTCAGACTCCAGCCTCCCAGAACAGGACGGAATGAGCCTTCTGCTGCCTGAAACCCACCCACGTTGTGGTGGTTTGTTGAAACAGTTCTGAGCAGTAAGTCAGGTGTCTATAAATAACAAAAGAGTTCTGACAAAATAACACAGGTGTCTCTAAGTGATTCCAGAGAGCTGAGGGGCCCTGGGAGACAGAGCAGAACCAGGCTCTGTGCAGCCCTGCAGCTGTGAAGGAGGTGCGGGGGCTGTGGCCGATTGGGAATGTGGGACTGGCCCTGAAGCCTCGATTGTATCCAAGTTCCTCCTGCATGAGCAGTGAATCCAAGAAAGTCTTAGGAGAGGCGTGAGGCGTAACTGGGGCTAGCAAGAGGAAGGATCAACAAAGGGAGAAGAAAACAGGTGTATGAATCGACTAAGCCTCAGCAAACTAGTGAGACTCTCAGCAACCGAGCAGGACCCTGTGTCAAAACAAAGCAAACAAAAGACAAGAGACAAAAAAATAAAAAAGAGCTGGAGGTATAGCTTGGAGGTAGAATGCCCCTGGGTTCATTCCCCAGCAAAACCTGCACACCACACACACACACACACACGAAAGAAAGCACCTAGAGAAACCAGAAATGTGGAAGTCTGTGGTGGCCCTCACTCTCACCTGAGAAAACAGACCCCCCTCCTCTGTCTCCTTCGTCTCTGCCCACCTCTTCCTGCCCCTCCTCAACGTCGGTCCTATATTTCCAGTTCCCCTCCAGATTATCGTCGGACTCTTTTTCTAAGATCCTCTCACTGCCTCCAACTCAAAAAGTTGAAGAACCAGCTTCATCCCACCCACCAGCTACAGTCAGTCTTACCTCCAAGCCTCCTGGAGCGGGTCCTTGACTCACCAGCCTCCCCAGCTTCCTGCTCCTGGGTGCGATTCCTCACCGAGTCGGGGTACTGACGGCAGGCTTCCTTCTTGGTGACTCTTGGAGTAGTTCTTTCCTCTCTCACTTCCTCCTCTGCCGACAAGTCCAGGCCTCTCTTCAGATGCTTCTGACTGGCAACAGCGACTGCGGGACAGAGCTCCGGCGCCACTGGTCCAAGGTTCTCATGGTTCTGTGAAACCTGTGCTACACTTCATGAATACCCGAGTGTCTCCTGGCCTCTCACCTGGGGGCCCCTCGGGGGGCCGTGCACCGTGGTCCGTCCCTCCCTGCAGGGCCAGTGCCGGGCAAGGGATAATTCAGTGAACATTTGTGGAATGGGTGTTTGCTCATGGGGAGTCAGGGGAGGGGTGAGGTGGATGAATAGGGGTAAGGGTTGTTCTAGTAGAATATCCACTGATGCCTCTGTTTTATGTTCGGATCCCAGTTGAACCCAAGAGTTCTCAACTTTTGGAGGGTCTGATGGAAGCTGTGGAATCCCTCCTCAGAAACATGAATAAACGCACAAAATGATGGTTATAATATCAAAGCCGTAAACCTTGGGAGGAAACCCAGCCCATCTGCTTGGGCATGTTGCTCTCAAACTAATCTTTTGGAAATGCCAAGAATGGACATATTCTAATAAAGATTATGATTATAGTGCACCAATAATTTTTTTTAAAAAGAATGGACATATTGCCAGGCATGCTGGCACACGCTTGTAATCTCAGTACTTGGGAGGCCAAAACAGAAGGATCGCAGATTCGCAGACAGCCTCAGCTACTTAGTGACCCTATCCAACATAGTGAGACCCTGTTACAAAATAAAGAATAAAAAATAGGGCTGGGAGTATAACTCAGAGGTAGAATGCCCCTGAGTTCAATTCCTAGTAACACACACACACACACACACACACACACACACACACACACACTGAATGGACATAAAATACACAACTGAACAAATTTAAATTCTTCATCTTGATGCTCATGGCTCCTTACTGACTGGCTGTTTTTGTGCCCACCGGAACGTGTCTCTTATGGTCCCCAATATGAAACTGGGCCATTAATCCCAGAGAGAGGGTGTGTCGCTGCCGCCATCACGGTGCCCTTTGAGATGAATGGCCACCAGCTCCACCAGCTGTGCCTTGAGCATGTCACCGTGTCTGTATCCCAGGTCCACCTGGCCACAAGAGCTCGGGCCAGTCAGTCATCGCGTGAGGCCACACAACAGCTTACCTTTGCAGACCAGTTTCCTATCCTTCCACTCCTATGCTGTTCCTTCTGCCCGACCTGTGGTCCCCAGTATGCCCCTCAGGGTGTAGGTGGCAATATTTGGACATATTTTTGGTTGTCACAGTTGGGGAGAAAGTTTCCACTGGCACCTAGTGGGTAGGGTCAGGAGTTGCTGAACCTCCTACAATGCACAAGAGCGCCCCCTGCCGTACCTGCCAGCAAAGAAGAACAGTCCTGAAGAGGGGAGTGAGGATTAAAGACAAAGTCAATACTAAGTCCGTTACTGGGAGGGCTGACAGTCAATAGTCAATACTGTAGCCTCGAGTTTATTTCACAGGACCTTTTTATACCATGACACCAGGAAGCTTACACAAGAAAAAGAACATACAAGAAAGTTAGCTCATACAAGAGAAATAACGTGGGAACGTTGGCTTATACAATGGCAACATAACATACAAAACATTACATGAGGTTTTGTAGCCCCTACGAGACCTATTGTCTTAGTATACTGACTGTACCGAAGTCCCTCAACCATAGCTCAGTACAAGCGTCATAGGCGTCTAGATCTGGGTTATTGTTTCCTAGGTCTATACTGTCAGCACACAACGCATGGCTGGTTTTAATAAAACATGGGTAATTAATCATAGTCTCCAACAGCCCCCCATTGATTAACTTCCTGCCCCCAAATGTCAGCAGACCTGGTGTTTGAGAAGCCCTGATCCTCACCACCCTCTCCATTAATAGTCAATCTTGAAACTTTTTCAAGTCCCAGCTCCTCCCTGAAACGTTCCCAGCACCCTGTAGTTTACTAGGATCTTCATTTTCTTCAAATTTGTCCTGCTTAACATCACTCTCCCACAAACTAGTACTTGACACCTGAGTAGATATTACTGAATCCTACATTTGCTTTATTTCACATCCTTAACTAAGTTCTAAGATTGTTGCAAACAGGGAGATTTATTTTTCTGTGGGCTTGAGCATAAGGCCCATGTGTGTAAATAATACTTCTGACCTCTTTGAAGACTTCTACATATATAAATGCCTCATGGGAGAATTCTTTTTTAATTTTTTTATTAAAGTTTTATTTAATTTTTTACTAATTTTTTAATTTAATTTTTTATTGCATTGCAATCATACATCTTTGTTAGGTACTAGCTGGTAAAGGCATACATGCACATATTTCTCATTTAACACTCCCCCAATTCCTACCCCACTCCATCACCCTCCCTCCTTCTCAAGTTCAGTTTAGTGATTGACTTTGATATGTTTGTGAAAGTACATCAGGTGCATTAGGGTGTTCCCCCCACCATCATCTTCAGTTAAGTCACCTTCTTTGCTCATCTAAGATTTATCCTTCTTTGTCTGGGATCCCTTTTATGTCCCACTTTCTCCCTAGCCTCATGGGAAAATTCTAAGA
>PVLC010042091.1:0-13094 GCA_004027655.1 Graphiurus murinus
TTTTTTTTTTTTTTTTTTTTTGCGGTACTGGGGATTGAACTCAGGGGCATTCTACCTCCGAGCTATACCCCCAGCCCTATTTTTTATTCTTTATTTTGAAACCCAGTCTCACTAAGTTGCGGAGTGCCTCACTAGGTAGCTGAGGCTGGCCGCGAA
Source organism: Graphiurus murinus (assembly GCA_004027655.1). Classification (NCBI taxonomy): domain Eukaryota; kingdom Metazoa; phylum Chordata; class Mammalia; order Rodentia; family Gliridae; genus Graphiurus; species Graphiurus murinus. The sequence goes on from PVLC010042091.1 coordinate 157, forward strand.
CCCGGATCCTCCGGTCTCAGCCTCCCAAATGCTGGGATTACAAGCGTGCGCCACCATGCCCGGCTTCAAGGGATTATCCTGCCTTAGCCTCCCAATTAGCTCAGACTATAGGTATGCACCTTCACACCCAGCTCACCTATTGAATTTGCTATGTACCCTATTGTCCAAATGATGCCATTGAGTCAATGAGAGCTTCTATAACTTGCACAAGCCATACATACCTGGACAAAGACAGAAAAGCAGTTCAAACCCAGGCCTACTGGAATCCACAGCTAGTGATAATATGTAGTCTCATAGTGAGGTTCAGGGGGTATATGTATCCTTTTGGGAATCCCTGGGTGTCTGCTGGTGGTGTGTTCCTTGTATTCCTGAATGTGTACTTTGCTCATAAGTTCAAACAGTGACTCATTCCCAAACTGGGCAGGGTTGAATGTCAATCCTGTTTATCTTACACTGCCCATAACACCTGTATCAACTTCTGAAAATAATTTGTAATAAAAATGCTGTGATAAGCCGGGCGTGGTGGCGCACGCTTGTAATTCCAGTATTTGGGAGTCTGAGACAGGAGGATCGCAGGTTCATGGCCAGCCTCAGCTACCTAGTGAGGCACTCCACAACTTAGTGAGACCCTGTTTCAAAATAAAGAATAAAATATAGGGTTGGCTGGGGGTATAGCTTGGAGGTAGAATACCACTGAGTTCAATCCCCAGTACCACAAAAAAAAATTGCTGTGATATAAACAAAAACACACATGAGCATGTGCATGCACATTCACACAAAGTATAGTTTTGTATTTTGGTGCTTTTGGCAAGAAAATAAACTCATGAGCCTCATTAATTTTTAAAAAACCAGGACTACTTAAGATTTAATGACCAAAGCCAACTTTTCAACATGTGTCTTCCACAGTCCTCTGGAAACAAAAACTGTGTGTGTGTGTGTGTGTGTGTGTGTGTGTGTGTGTGTGTGTGGTACTAGGGATTGAACCCAGAGGCATTCTACTTGTGAGCTACACCCCTAGTCCAATTTTCTTCTTTTTGCGGTATTGGGGATTAAACTCAGGGGCATTCTACCTCTGAGCTATACCCCCGGCACTATTTTTTATTCTTTATTTTGAAACAGGGTCTCACTAAGTTGCGGAGTGCCTCACCAGGTAGCTGAGGCTGGCCATGAACCCAGATCCTCTGGTCTCATCCTCCCAAATGCTGGGATTACAAGCGTGAATTACAGCAAGTAGTGAGATTGTCATCAACCTAGTGAGACCCTATTTCCAAATAAATAAAATTGGAGCCGGGTGTGGTGGCTCCTGTCTCAGCCTCCCAAGTACTGGGATTACAGCATGCACTACCACACTTGGCTCTGAACATACTCTCTTTATGCTTAACTATTATTTTTTATTAGTTTCTATTTGATTCTGCAAAGGCAGAGACCTTGAAATATTCACATCTGGACTCCCCAACGGCCTCACCCAACTGTGAGAGACAGGTAGTGTTTGCTGAAAGAAGTGATGGCATTTCCCAATGCCTGTATTAGCTTTTTTTGTGGTTGTTAAGAAGTTACCATAGATTTAGCATCTTAAAACAACATTCATTTATATCTCACACTTTTTGTGAGCCAGAAATCCAGACTGCATGGCTCACCTGATTTTCTGCTTCAAGTCTAATGCTGAAATCAAGGTGTTCATATTCCTTCCTGGAGATTCTGCTTCCAGGCTCATTCAGCTTGTCAGTTCCATGATGATGTAGGACTGAGGTCCCTGCTTCCTTGCTAGCTATTGGGAGGGCTTCTTCTCAGCTTCTAGAGGCTGCTTACTAAATTTCCTGGCTTGTAGCCACCCTTAACTTTGGGTTGAGTTTCTTGAAACCTTTGAATCTAACTCTTTGCTTCATTTCTCTAAAACATCTTTACCTTCCTCCTCTTTCTTTTTTGGTACTGGGGATTGAACCAACGGCATTCTACCTATTAGCTACACCCCAAGCCCTCTTTATTTTTTATTTTGAAATACTGTCTAAGTTGCTGAAGCTGGCCTTGAACCTGAGATCCTTCTGTCTCAGACTCCCAAGTACTGGGATTATAGGCATGCACCACCACATCCGGCTAAAATTAAGCAGAAATTTGGGAGTACAGTTGTTTCTCTTCTCCCTGTTGTGAAATTAGATGAGAGATTTAAAAATGTGTCTTATTTCACCTTTTAAATTCTATTCACTTTGTGGGATTTTGTTTACTGGATGTTTAATTTTTTGTGTGTGTGTGTGGTGCTGGGGATTGAACCCAGGGATATTCTACCTCGGAGCTACACCCCCATTCCTATTTTATTTTCGTTTAGAAACAGGGTCTCACTAAGTTGCTGACAACCTCACTAAGTTGCTGAGGCTGGCTTCGAACTTGTGATCCTCCCGTCTCAGCCTCCCAAGTACTGGGGTTACAAGTGAGTGCCGCCACCACCACGCCTGGCTTGGATGTTTAAGTCTTGGATGGTCAGTATTAGAAGCAGGATCACTGAACCTCCTTGATAAGGGGCTGGGCTGCAGAGTAATGGGCTTTTCCCAGCACTGCCTCTCTCCTCTGTGCTAATGCCAGACAGTGTAGGATGTGTATCCTCAAGGAGGGAAACCTTTCAAATGTGGGAAATGACACTGCTTTTCTATTTTTTTTTTTTTTTTTTTTTTTGCGGTACTGGGGATTGAACTCAAGAGGCATTCTACCTCCGAGCTATACCCCCAGCCCTATTTTTTATTCTTTAATTTGAAACCGAGTCTCACTAAGTTGCGGAGTGCCTCACTAGGTAGCTGAGGCTGGCCACGAACCTGGATCCTCCGGTCTCAGCCTCCCGAATGCTGGGATTACAAGCGTGCGCCACCATGCCCGGCTTGCTTTTCTAGTTTTAAAGAGCTGGCTATCCAGTTCAGGATTGATGCTAGAAATGTTTCTTAACATTGATTCAAAAAAACATGCACACACACAAAAAACCTACGTACCAGGTGTGTCAAAGCTCTGAGAGGTCAAGTATATTACCCACTGCCTACTAGCCGGTAATAACAGTTGTCATTGATTAAACATTTGTTCTGTGCCAGGAGACAAATTTATATGGGTCTAATAATGCTAAGGTCTTCCTTATCACTCCCTTCCAATCTGCCAGATGTGTTAAATTTTAATTCCAACAATACTGTGAGGTTCAGACAAATGTGGATGGGTAAACAGGCTGGGAGAGACTGAGTGGGACAGAGAGGGAGTGATGTAGGCAGGATTCCAGTCTAGGTTCATTTGATTCCAGGGCCTGAGCTTTCTCTAGGATACTGCTTCTAAAAATACACCGAAGGCGGCTACGGTGATAAACACCTGTAATCCCAGTACTTGGGAGGCTGAGACAGGATGATCGCAGATTTGAGAACAGCCTCAGAAATTTAAGATTCTCAGCAATCTAGCGAGACCCTGTTTCAAAACAAAATATAAAAAAGGGCGTGGTGGTGCACGCTTGTAATCCCAGTACTTGGGAGGCTGAGACCAGAGGCTCGAGGTTCACAGCCATCCTGAGCTACTTAGTGAGGCTCTCCACAACTTAGTGAGACCCTGTTTTAAAATAAAAAATAGGGCTAGGGGTGTAGCTCGGAGGTAGAATGCCCTTGGGTTCCATCCTCAGTGCCGCAAAAACAAAAACAACAAAAAAAATTGAGGTAGGATGCCTCTGAGTTTTATTCCCAGTACCACAAAACCCTAACAGGGCTGGGGATGTAGGTCAGTGGTATTGCGTTTGTCTAGCATGTGCGAGGCCCTGGGTTCAAGCCTTAGAACCGCGAAACAAACTACACTAAGAGCACTTGCCAAGTTTGTGCGAGGCTCTGGGTTCCAGCCGGAGCACGTGTGTGTGTGTGTGGGGGGGACTATTCATAAGTATTCTGGTCAGTATTACCCCAAAGTCCAAGTTCTTTACATCACCGGGTGTTAAGAACGACCCAGGTTGCAGGTGCAGCCTCTGTAAATACGTAGCGGCATGAAACACAGTAGGAAATGGAGAACTGTCTAGGTCCGTCAACTGTAGAATAACCGTTTTACTGGTGTTTTTTGTCTCATTATTATGCCACAGTGAGTCACGGGGGGGGGGGGGCAAAAGGGAAAGTCTTGCCTCCAGTCACCTACAAGAGTATAGTTGAGAAAAGCTAAGGCAGAGAGAGCCAGAATGGAATCCGGGAGTCGAGATTCTAATTTCCGATTACCACCCTCATCCGACCCTAGGAAAGACCCCAACGGGTTAAATCGGCGGGGGGAGCCCAGCCACCGCCCCTTCCCAGCAACGCTTCCCAGAATCCCTCAGGTCTCAGCCAGTTCCCGCACCTCGCGAGACCCCGCCCAGGCCCTTCCCCACTAAGCTGTGCGCGAAGCGGAGGACGGGAGGGGGAGGGCAGAGTGGCGGCCGCGAAGCACGCCGGGACATGTGGTCCAAGCGCGGCACGCAGCCATATTCTTCCGGAGCGAGGGAGGCTGGAGAGGCAGCCGGGACTACGATTCCCAGTAGCCCTTTCGGTTTGTTTTTGTTCAAAAAAAAAAACCCCACACTCCCCCTCCTCACTCTTCTCTCTCTCTCTCACACACACACACACATACACACACACACATACACACACACCTACACACCCACGGTAGACACGCACGCACCCGAGCGCCGAGAGGAAAGCCGCGTCTCGCCGTCTCTCCCCGCGGTCAGTCCGGTTTCAGGTCCTCAGCGGGACCGGGAAGCCAGAGCCTTGACCTCTGACCCCGTGGTTATGCGGAGCCGCCGCATTCCTTAGCGTTCGCGGGGCCAGCGCCGCCGCCGCCGTGGGCGACTGACGCAGCGCGGGCGCGTGGAGCCGCCGCCGCCCCTCCCCCACCGCCGCCCTCGCGCCGGGTCTCGCGCCTGCTGGTCCCGGTGCGCCGCCCCCTCTCCGGCCGCGCCCGAGTCTCCGCGAGCTGCCGCCGCCACGCGCCCCCCGCCGCCGCAGCCGCCTCCGCCCCAGCTCCGCGCCGCCGCCCCAGCCCGCCCCGCCCGGAGGTCCCGCGTGGAGCCGCCGCCGGGGAGGAGGAGGATGAAGGACAAACAGAAGAGGAAGAAGGAGCGCACGTGGGCCGAGGCCGCGCGCCTGGTGAGGCGGCCGCAGAGGGGGGCCTCCGTGGGGGGTATTGGGGATGGGATCTCCGCGCACACCCATCGGGAGGGGGAGGGGCGAATCCCTGCCCTCCGCAGAAGGGGGCGGGGCTACCCCTGCCTGGTGAACGGGACAACCCCCCACGACGTTGGGTGGGGGAGCGGCCCCCCCGCTGGCTGTGATGGAGCGCCTTTTTTGCACGCCCCCCACCCCGAATTCCTGCGGAGGGGCGTGCTGGCAGCCCGGCTCCTCCTCCTCTGGGCGGCGGGGCCCCAACCTCCCCTCCCCCACCATTGGCAGAGTCGGGGGTCTGGGGAAGCTTGGTTTGTTCACCCGGGGGAGTTAGGTGTCCGGGAACGATCCGAAGCTCCTCCCCCGCCTCTTGGTGCGTAGTGGAGTGGTGCGTTGGATTCCGGGGGTGGGAAAGCGCCCCCTATTTCAAGGACGCGTGTGACATCTTGAGCTTTCTCATATCTAAACCAGGTGTGTAGTGGGAAGCAAGTGTTTATTCCCAGTTTGATCCCTGAGTGGTGTTTTTCAAACTTTAGGGCTTTGTTGGGTGGACCCCTGGGGAGGCTGTTAAAAATGCTCATCCTAGGGCTCTCCTCACCACCCACCGAGCTGGAGATTCTGGGTTAGAGCTTGAGAAACGGTTTTAACTAGCTTCCCAGGTGATTCTTTGAGTACCCCAGGGACTGCTTTGAGAAACGCTGTGACTAGCATGTGTTACTTCCTAAGCTTGAGCTGAGGTAGGTGCCTTGCAAAGAACTGAGTACAGTTTGCAAAGAATGTATGTCGGACAAAGACAGTGTCTGTGTTTGAAGATACTGTTCACTGAGGGTTTAGCAAAGAAGAGAGTAATTTGAGTGCTTAAGTCCCTGGTGAAGGGGGTTGTGAATTTTTTCAAAGCAGCCGAGGACTTGCAAGTGAAATAACTTCCTTTTGGATTTGCACTGCAAACCCACTTTGAAACATGTTCTTATAAAATGTTGCCAATGATAATAGTAACAGGTTATCCTTCTCAGAGTTGTCACTTTCCCAGAACTGTCACAGAGCAAGGTTATGGTGAAGATACCTTACATGTCTATTGACACCTTGTAGTTTATATGCAATTACTATAATTCATTTTTAATGATGAATGAGGCTCACTCAACCTTCTAATTTTTCCTCTTACTGGGAAATGAGTTTTCTGCCTCAAAGGTGCTGTGCAAAAAAAAGATGAGTACGTGTTGGACATTGATACAGATAAAGAATTCACCTTTTTTTAAGTCTGTAAAACTCAGTTACTGATTTATAAGACCAGAGATATAGGCTATAGAAGAATTTTCGCTGATGTTCTTGATAATTTTTCCTGGGTAGTTGTGGCCCAGCGAACAGAAATAGTAATTGTATGCTGATGTTTTGTGCTTTATTTTGTTTGATTTGATATGTGAAATTTGAAGATTTGGGGCTCCTAAACTTTTTTTTTCCCCTTTTTTATTCATTCAAAATTGGAAACTGACAAGTTTTCAGGATCTTGGAAATTTCAGGATTTCTTTAATGTTGATTCACCTGGAAACACTTTTAAACCCAAAGGCAAGTAGAGGAGAGCCGAAAGGATGCACTATTAATTCATCCGGTGGAATCTTTTGTGTGTGTGTGTGTGTGCGCGCGCGCGGGGGCGGAAGGGGGGAGGTACTGGAGATGAAACCCGGGGACGTGCTACCTCTGCACTATCTTATTTTTATTTTTGAACAGACTCCTTAGGTTGATGAGTCTTGCTCCTTGCTCAGGCTGTCCTTGAACCTGTGATCCTTCTGACTCAGCCTCCCAAGTACAGGGATTACAAGTCTGTGCCACCACACCCAGCTCCAGGTTGAATTTTGAGAGTTCATCGAAATTCTCTGAGTTTCCTGTATGGCAGGTGTTTATGACTCTGGGCACCCTATGAAAATTTGCTTGCCAGAGTTGTACTTATTAGAGATAGGTGAAAGTACCTTTAAATCCTGTGTTATGTTCTGACAGAATTCTAGTCTCCTTAGCACTGTGGGCTCTTACTAATTCAAAGGCTAGGAATTGGGGGCCCACTAGGAATTGAGGCTGCTATTGCTGTTTTATCATTGGCTCATTTTCAATCTAGATTATTTACAAGTAATTTTCTTTTGTGGCTTTTCATTAAAATAATAACATGGATAGGAATTACTCTGGTGCATTTATACATTTGAAGGATTCATGGGAATGTGATATGTAATTTTCATGGTAGCATGCTGGGGATCAAACCCAGGGCCTTGTGCATGTTAGGCAAGCACTCTATCACTGAGCTACACTCCAGCCCTATTTTTCTTTCTTTTTTTTTGGTGGTACTGGGGATGGAACCGAGGGGCATTCTATCTCTGAGCTATACCCTCAGCCCAATTTTATTCTTTTATTTTGAAACAGGGTCTCATAAAGTTGCAGCAGACCTCACTTAAGTTGCTGAGGCTGACCTCAAACCTGTGATCATCTTGTCTCAGTCTCCCAAGTACTGGAATTACAAGGCTGGCCTTGAACCTGTGATACTCCCATCTCAGTCTCCCAAGTACTGGTACTACAGGAGTGCACTACCATTCCCAGCCCCTATATTTTTTGTATCTTTTGGTACTAGGGATCGGACCCAGGGGTGTTACACTCCAATCCTTTTTTATTTTATTTTGCTACTGGGGATTGAACCCTGGGACATTCTGCCTCTGAGCTACACCCCAGTCCTGTTATTTAGCGGTACTGGGGATTGAACCCAGGGGCATTCTACCTCTGGGCTACACCCCTAGTCCTTTTTATTGTTTAGTTTGAAACAGGGTCTTACGAAGTTGCAGAGAACCTCACTAAGTAGCTAAGGCTGGCGGAGAATCCAGATCATCTGGTCTCAGCCTCCCAAGTACTGGGATTTACAAGCATGTGCCACCACACCCGGCTTTATTTTATTTTTTTGTGGTACTAGAGATTGAACTCACAGGCATTCTACCGAGCTGCATGTCCAGCCCTAATTTTTATTCTTTATTTTGAAGGAGGGTCTTACGAAGTTGCGGAGGGCCTCACTAAGTAGCTGATGCTGCCCTGAACCCGGATCCTCCTGTCTCAGCCTCCCAAGTACTGGGATTACAAGCGTGGGCCACCACTCCCGGCTTCAGCTCTTTATTTTGAAACAGGGTTTCACTAAGTTGCTGAGGCTGGCCATGAAATGGTGATCCCTCATCTCAGCATTCCAAGTGCTGGGATTGCAAGTGTGCGCCACCATGTCTTATTTTTTATTTCTTTTTTGGTACTGGGGATTGAACCTAGAGGCATTCTACCTTCAAGCTACCCCCCCAGCCTGATTTTATTTATTTGGAAACAGGGTCTCACTAGGTTTCTTGGTACTGGGGATTGAACTCTGGGGCATTCTACCTCCAAGCTACACCCCCAGCCCTATTTTTTATTCTTTATTTTGAAACCAGGTCTTGCTAAGTTGTGGAGTGCCTCACTAGGTAGCTGAGGCTGGCCTCGAATCCATATCCTCTGGTCTCAGCCTCCCGAATGCTGGGATTACAAGCATGCGCCACCACGCCCGGCTGTCTGACTAGGTTTCTGAGAGCCTTGCTACGTTGCTGAGGCTGGCTTTGAACCTGTGATCCTCCTGTCTCAGTCTCCTAAGTACTGGGATTATAAGCATGTGCCACCATGCCCAGCTATTTTTATTTCTGAAACAAGATCTCACTAGATTGATGATAATCTCACTACTTGCTGAGGCTGTCTTCAAACCTGTGATCCTCCTGTTTCAGCCTTCTAAGTACTGCAATTACAGGTGTGTGCCACCACCCTTGGCCTTATTTTTTATTTATTTTGCAGTACTAGGGATTGAGCCCAGGGGCATTCTACCTCTGAGCTACACTCTCAGCCCTATTTTTTATTCTTTATTTTGAAACAGGGTCTCACTAAGTTGCCCAGGGCCTAAGTAGCTGAGGCTGGCCTCCAACTCATGATCCTCCTGTCTCAGCCTCCCAAGTACTGAGATTACAAGTGTGTGCCACCATGCCCGGCATACATGTGGCTTTTTATTTTAGACTTCTCTATCTCTTTGGATGAGATTGGTTGGTATATGTGGGGAAGTTCTTGAATCCTCATATGATTTATTTATTTATTTATTTATGGTACTGAAGATGAACCCCAGGTGTGTCCTACTTCTGAGCTACACCCCCACCCTTGTTTTATTTTTTATTTTGAAACAGGATCTCATAGCCAGACGTGGTGGCACACTCTTGTAATCTTAGTACTTGGGAGGCTGAGACAGGAGGATCACTGGTTTGTGGCCAGCCTCAGCTACTGAGTGAGGACCTCTGCAACTTAATGATGAGACCCTATTTCTCTTTTTTTGGTACTGGGGATTGAACCCAGGGCATTCTATCTTCGAGCTACACCCCCAGCCCTATTTTTTATTCTTTATTTTGAAACAGGGTCTCGCTAAGTTGCTGAGGGCCCCACTAAGTAGCTGATGCTGGCCAGGAACCCAGGTCCTCCAGTCTCAGCCTCCCAAGTACTGGGATTACAAAGTGCATCACCACGCTTGACTTACTTTGTATCCTTTGATATAACTTCCCTTCCTAGATTTTGTTTCTCTGGCTTACTGTGTTAGGCTCTTCCTGACTGTTAATTAAATAATTGGCAGCCAAATTTTCAATTGTCCTTTAAAAATGTATCCTATGAATGCACCTGTAATCCCAGAATTTGGGAGGCTGAGATGAGGATTACAGGTTGGAGGTTGTTTTTTTTTTTTATTATTTTGGGGGGTATTAGGGATTGGACCCCCCAGGGGTGTTCTCACCCTGAGCTGCATTCCCAGCCATTTGAATAGTCTTGCTAAATTGCTGAGGCTGGCCTTGACTGTGATCGTCCTGTCTCAATCTCCCACGTACTATGAATACAGGCATGTGCCCAGGTAGGCCTGAGGTGGAATGCCCCTTAGCTCAGTCCCCTGAACCCCCCCCTCAAGAATAAATGAAAATTTGCTAACTCAATTCACACTTAATTGGTGTCAAAGAAATGCAGTCTTGTGGTGAACATGAGTTGGTTGTACCAGGGTTTATTGTAAGTTTGTTCAAGTCAGCACTACCTTGGCATTAAGGTTCTTGGAATGCAAAGATGGATACGTTTGCCCCTGAGAAGCTTATAGTTTTCTGGAAATGGCATCTGTTCAGACATATGAACAGAATTACAGGCATGAGCTGGGCAGGTAGTGCATACTTGGGAATCCCAGTACTTGGAAGGCTGAGACCAGAGGATTGCAGATTTGAAGCCAGCTTCAGCTACTTAGTGAGGTCCTTGGCAACTTAGTGAGACCTTGTTTCAAAATAAAGAATATAAAATAGGACTGGTGGTATAGTTTAGAGGTAGAATAACCCTGGGTTCAATCCCTAGTAAACACACACACATGCACACACACACAAAAAGAATTGTAGGGATGATGAAGGTAATAGATGTGTAGGTGGTAAACAGATATCCTGGTTTCTGCCTATTGTCCAGGCTAATTATGACTAGTTCCTTCTTTCACTCTCAAGTGCCCTGGTTTGGAATGGGGACACTGAAAAAGACATTTAACATGTCTGGCAGAGATCAGGGAAGCATCCCTTGAGGAAGGTGCTTTGTGAGCTGAATCTTGAAGTTACCGGTAAGTAGGAAGTAGGCCCATCCATTACAGGACATAAATAGATGAGAAATATCAGAGTGAGGAGAGAGAGAAAATGTATGAGTTATGAATGTGAGTGTATTTGCAAAGTGTGGGAATTGAGTAGTTTCTGGAATGTAAAGTTTTTGGCAGTCATGTGGAGAGAGAGGCAGAGACTAGATTGTGAGGGCTGTGTATGCCAGGCCAGTGAGCACCTGCTCTGTGCTAGTCACTTAAATTATCTCTAATCTGTAAAACAGCTCCGAGAGGAAGATATCAGTACTCTTCAAAAGTGAGGGAACTTAGGCTAAGGGTGGAAAGGTCACTTGCCTCAGTTCAGACAGCTAGAATTTGAACTTATGCCTGTCTGGGTTCTAAAGCCTATGTTTTACCAGTGGTGAGTGCACTGTGAAAACTTCAGTTTTTGCTTATGTGAGTAGGAAGCTCTTGAAGGATTTTAAGGCAGGAAAGTGATAAGGGTAGATTTGCTTTGTTGGGTTGACCTCAGTTTATAGCATATAAATTCTGTGAATTCTTAGAGTTGTGCCAAGCACAAAGTAGCTGTTCCATATATTTGTTGAATGAAGGATGACAGCAAAGAAGAATGGATTTGAGAAAGCTGGGTGTGGTGGCAAATGCTTGTAATCCTAGTATTTGGGAGGCTGAGAGAGGAGGATCTCAGGTTACTGCCAGCTTTAGCAATTTAGTGAGGCCCTTTGCAACTTAGTGAGACTCTGTTTCAAAATAAGAAGTAAAATAGGGCTGGGGGGTATAGCTTGGAGGTAGAATGCTCCTGGGTTCAACCCCAACCTAAAAAAAAAAAAAAATGGGTTTGAGGAAAACAGGGCTGGATGCAAGAATATTAGTGTTGAGGCTGCTTTGTTGGATGAGGTGGGAATCTTAAGTGTGGGATCTGGGGGACAGGTGAGTGGGAGGGACAACACCTGCCTTTCTGAATTAGATGATTAGAAAGGTTGCCAGCTTGCCGGGTGTGGTGGCACACGCTTGTAATCCCAGCATTCGGGAGGCTGAGACCGGAGGATCCGGGTTCGCAGCCAGCCTCAGCTACCTAGTGAGGCACTCCGCAACTTAGTGAGACTCAGTTTCAAAATAAAGAATAAAAAATAGGGCTGGGGGTGTAGCTCAGAGGTAGAATGCCCCTGAGTCCTGAGTTCAATCCCCAGTACCGCAAAAAAAAAAAAAAAAAAAAGAAAAAAGAAAGGTTGCCAGCTAAGGTAGAAGGAATGCGTCGGTATGTTCTGCACTGAGCTATTTAAATATGATGTTTGGGGGAAAAGTCGGGGCTAGAGGTAGAGATTTGAGATCAGGGTTTATCAGATTTGAAGTAATAGACACACACTTGTAATCCTGTTACTTGGGAGGCTGAGACAGGAGGATTGCAAGTTTGCAGCCAGCGAACTTGGTGAGGCCTTCCACAACTTAGACCCTGTTTTAAAAATAAAAGAATAAAGTAGGGTTCGGGGTATAGCTTGTACGTAGAATGCCCCTGAGTTTAATACCCAGTATCATTAAAAAAAAAAAAAATTGAAATAGGCAACACTGTGAGAGATGATAGTATCCAAGGAGAATATAAACATTGAAATAAGCGTTTTAGTCAGGCATGGCTGCACATACCTATAATTCCAGTGTTTGGGAGTCTGAGACAGGAGGATCACAGGTTTGAGACGAGTCTCAGCAATTTAGTGAGGCTCTCAGCAACTGAGACTGTGTTTCAAAATAAATAGGGTTGAGAATGTAGCTCAGAGGTAGAATGTCCCTGGGTTCCATTCCCAGTGCCACCAAAAAAAAAAAAAAAGTTTTAGCTCTTATCCAAATCTTTACTTCTTTAGTGTTAAGGGCTTATATTTTTACGTAGTGCCTTCAACAGCAGTCCTATTATGATTTCTTGCTTTACATTTTATTGGCAATGTATTTGGTTGTTAAGGTTGTAAAATAACAGCAAGATATTAGCTTAGAGTAGCTTCAACAGCTGTACAGGTAGAGGAAGTTTAAAAATAGTGACTTTTTTCCTTTCTTAAAATAAGCCATTTCTAAAATGGCTCAACTTTTTTATTTATTTTTCCTGTGGGGATGGAACCCAGGGGCATTTTACCTCCGAGCACCCCTAGTCCTTTTTTTTTTTTTTTTTTTTTTTTTTTTTT
>PVLC010042092.1:0-13103 GCA_004027655.1 Graphiurus murinus
AGAAGTAGCTGATAAGCAATGGTAGTAATAAATTAGGGATTCCATATGAATGAAGAGGGTGAGGCTTTAATAACCACTCCATTTTGTGAAACCAAAGTTGTTAATAGTATATAATTTACAACCAAAATACACTAATACAATTTATGTCATCACTTAATAACTCATTCTAAAGCCAGGCATGGTAGTGCACACCTGTAATTCCAGTACTTGGGAGGCTGAGACAGGAGGATCGCAGGTTCAAGGACAGTCTCAGCAAGTAGTTAGACTTTCATCAACCTAATGAGACCCAATTTCCAATAAAAATTTAAAAAAATAGGGCTGGGGTATAGGTTAGAGACAGAATGCCTTTGGGTTCAATACCCAGTGACTGACACACACACACACACACACACACACACACACACACACACACACACACACACACAATTCTACTAAATATCCTTCAAATTTAGCTCAGATTCTTCTTCTCTGTTATCCACAACTGAATGCCTGATTCAAGCAATTAATCACTTATTTTTTTTCTGTAGTCTCTGAAGCCTCAAGTCTTTTATTTTTAGTTTACGTTTCTTCTCTCTGAAATGTCATTTTCTCAATCTACCTACTGGTTGCCTTCTGCCCTTCAAGATTTAGCTAGAAAATTCTTTCAGTCAACTCCTTCTCAAGCAGAGCTGCCCCTGCCTGATTGGGTTTCCCACAGCATTTTATACATGTCTTTCTAATTTTGTTGTTGTTCATCACGGTCATGTCTACTGTCTATTGTGTGCCCATGATGTACTGGAGACTGTATTTAGCATATTATATAAAGTCCTTCATTTAATATTTGCTTTAGACTTATGGGATAGCTTATATTAGTCCAATTTATGGATGAAGTTAAAAGACTTAGTTGATTTCATCTAGGTAATAGGAAATGGCACTGGTGTTTGAACCCAATGTTCTTATTCTAGAATGCATGTTCCCCAGCACAATGCTGCATGGCCTCTCACACTAATTCCTGTTTGCTAGTATTACAGCTTATTAGGGTTGAAGTCAGTATCCCTCTCTTAATGATTTGCATGTATAAGTTGTACCTAGATTGAAGGAATGGATGGGTTATAAAGTTGGTAAGGAGTCCATGTTCCCAGAAGCAGAGATGCTAGTGTATTCAAGATTGATTTTCGGTCAAGATGACCATTAAATGCAGGGCCATTGCTTCATTTGGAAGTAGGGTGGGTGTTTTTCTTTTATTTTTAAATTGAAGATATTTTAATTATAGTGATACAAACAAATGGCAATGGATTAGGGAGGAGAAAACAGTTATGGTGAAAAGCAGCAGTATCCTGCCCAAGTCTCGCTCCCTTGAGGTGGTCTCTCTTTCAGCATCTGCTGAATTTTTTAATATTTCTATGACTTTTAATAAAGCTATTTCATGAGTAAAAACAGATTGATTTTTTAGGAGGTCACTTGAAGGAAAATGTTTTAAACAGAGTTGTTAATAAGAGTCAAGGATCAGAGATAAAGAGAATTATTCAGGGCAATGTTAGTTATATGGAGAGAATTGGGTAAGAAAGCTCTCATTCAGGAAAAAAAAACTAATTGGACACAGAGTTAATTCTACACATAAAAGAAAGGATGCTTTTAAACTTTGGTATCATTAGTGTATGACTAAATGCTGTGTATTTCTTGGATTTATTGATCCTATGAACTTCAGAATAAATTTCTAGATTCTTCTAATAATGTGAATTTCTCCTTATTTAGGGCTTGCTTTCTATTGCTTAAAAGTCAATTACTCCTTGTTGGGCTCAGATCTCTTCAAGAACATTGGGTGTGTGTTATTTCTCTCTGTGGTTGAACATTTAGAATCATAACTATTGAGCTATAAAAGGTGGACCAATGCATAAGTGAAATCGAAGCAAGCAAGAACACAAGCAATGCAAGAAAGCAATAATTCATGAAATGATTATATTTAATAAAACATAAAATGCATGATTTCTACAAACAAAAGACACAGTTCTTTTCTAGGGAAACAAGGATTCATCCAACACCTGGTAAATGCACATAATCACAGAGAATCCTAGAGATAGTAGATCATAACTATGTTTTTCCTCTCCTTCCACTATTCTAGAAAGGTAGAAATACAACTTCTTCTATAGACTACCTGGATAACTTACCACCAAGGTCTTGACATAGAAGGTAACATTTATTGTATAATTGAACAAAATAGGCAGAGTTTTCACTGCTGAAGTAATTTTTCTGACTATTAAAACAGCACCTGGCAATTGAGCAAACAATTGATCAGTTATTCATATATTCCTTCATTCATACAATGAATATAGATTGAATGCCCTTTGTATGGAAGGCTTTAAGCTCGGACTTAGGGATATAACGGTGAGGCAAAATAGACATGGTCTGTGCTCTCTTGATGTTTATTATCAAATAAGAGTCAAGTAAGTTAACAAAAATTCTACCTGTGGTAAGTGCTTCAAAGAGAGCTGTATGATTCTGTAAGAATAAACAACAGGGGAAAGAAACAGCACAAGCTGAGTGTGGAGATACTGGGTAGGTAGTTCTTGTTGGGTATAAGACCACATTAAAGACTCTGATGTGTATCCCAAAAGCCATGGAGGGTTTTAAGCACAGACTCCATGTAGGTGGATTATGCTTTCAAAAGACTACTTTGTTCATGGTCTGGAGAATATGCTGGAGGAGGCAAGAGAGAAGGTGAGGACATTAGTTGTTGGTATTTACACTGGTCTTAGAGTAGAAAACAATGAAAACCAGGTTCAGGGTCTCAGGAAGTTTGAAATGAACTGATGTCCCTGCTCCAATTTCAAATAGGAGTCTGTGTGGGAGGATGAGATAGGAGGGGTGCAGGTATGAGGCCAGCCTCAGCAACTTAGGGAGACTATCAGCAACTTAGACCTTTTTTTCAAACATAAAATTAAACAAAATAAGGGACTAGGGTTGTAGCTCAGAGGTAGGATGCCCCTGGGTTCAATCCCTAGTACCCAAACAAAACAAAACAACAACAAAATCCTCAAAGGAATCTACGTGTTGAACTAGGCCTGCTGTGACTCTTCACTGATAGTAGGGAAATTGTCGCTGTGTCACTTGGAAGAAATGTATCACCAATGGCATTCAGCTTAGATATTTATACTTATGTATTTGATCTAATTGAGATGTTTTAGGTTAAGTAAATAAATGAGTCTTTGAGATAATCAGGGATCAAAATGCATGGTCATAAAAGTATAAAGTATAGAATTTGATTCCTTTCTACCTTCAGCTACAGTTTAATAATTATTCCTCACTAAACTGAATAAACTTTAAGAAAGGCTTAAGGACACCTTATAATTTAAATTCATCCATTTAGTCATCCATTAAGGTTTTTAGAGTTAAGACACAGGATTAAGCCATGATTTGAGTAGCGATGGGGCCTTATTTGATCTTTGCATTCCTTGTGCCTACCTCCTATGCCTTACATTTTGAATTGAATATATTAAAAAAAAGGAGAAGAAAAATCTCATTTGTTAAAGAGACATTAGATTAATAGAAATAAAAAGTAAAAGGATTTGATAATACTACATGCGAATGGGAAAAATTAGGTGGATTTTGAATCTTTTCTCCTTTAATTTCCAACTTGACTATCTGATTCACAATTTACATTTGCTTACACTTGTCTTTATGCCAAGATTGCTTTCTTTCCATCTACATGTGCAAATGTAATAAATTAAATAGTTATTGCTGCTGTGGTTATCTATGGTATTTCCAGAGGTCTTTAGAGCAACCATGAAAATAAACACTGGGCTGTTTCTAAAAATTCTTGCATACTGAGAATTGGATGGTGGATCCCAGAGAAATATGATATACCCAGACTTGTCTGTCCTCCCTCTTGGTTCTGATTTCACAGGCCAGTACTGCCCTGGGGAGGTACAAGGAGTGTGAGTTATCAGCGGATATTTTCTGAGTCTAGAGAGCTGAGTGTACAGGGAAATGGGGCTTGTAAAGATGCCTACCAGGAGGAAGAGATGACACTGATTAATGTGTACTGGACAGGATCAATGTTATGAGCCTAGTGGCTTTGGGGAGTTATTCATAGGGCGGTACATGTTTTCTTTCGCTTTATAGCTACTGGAAGGCCAAGAGAACTGGCGGAAGGTCACAGAAAAAGTGAATCAAGGCCCAGGCTAGTCCTTGACCCATGAGTGCCAAACCAGGCTCCTCTTTTTTGGTCAAGCTCTATCCTGGCTTGGCGTCCTCCTGCAGACTCGGCCCTCTGCTGTATTTGCTTTCTCAGTTGGAGGCACTATCATACATCCTGTTGCCCAGGCTAGGACTCTTGTGTTCAGTCTCAAAAGTCCTCCGACTCTGGCAGGTGTCACAGACACATGAAGCCACCACGAAGAAAGTAAATGAGTGTGTAAGGGTCTGTGAACGACTGAAGCCTTTAAATATAAATGAGAACATGTGCATGTGCACCCACACACATGTGGGGACACACACACACACACACACACACACACACACACACACACACACACGCCATGCTAATCCAAACTACTTAGCATCTTAGAGTCATCCTAATCTTCTCTTTTCCCCTCATCTGCACATCTTACAGATTACCCTGCCTGATTGAGCTTGCCTTTGATGTGACTATTGAATCTTGCTCTTTCTCTCCCTTTTCTGTTGTACTTCTTGAACTGAGGGCTTCATCTTTTCTCCCCTCCTACCTGTCCTCTCAAACTGACTTAGCAGCCATGAAACATTTCCTGTGTCCACCCATTGCATCACTAAGAAAGTGACTCTAAAGACTTAGTGTAATTATGTTGATGAATTTTGATATCTCCCCACTGCCCATCAGCTAAAGTGGACCTCAGCATGACTGAATCAACCTACCTCTCCAGCCTCATCTACGACCATCCCTCCTCTTTTGTCCTGCACTCCAGATTATTAGACTATTTGCTAGTCTCTAAATATGCCCTGCAGTGGCAGTCCTCATTAAACATGTAGGATGAGCTCAAAGAAATGGAAATGTTGCCTGAATTAACCAGATGTGGGATTACGTTAGCATGGTATCCCCAGAGAGCCATTCCTGGTATCTACACTGGTGATAGCTCTTCAAATTTTTTCAAATTCTCTGAAGTCACAGAACTTCCAGGCTGTGGGTCACAATTGTTGATCAATCATCTCAACTTCCAGGTTATGCATGTATGATGCATTTCACTTCATAATGATTAAGGGATAATCTTTATAGTTTCTATCTCGACCACCCTTGAGTGACTCAAGCTTGCTTTCTAACATCTAACACAGTGCACTTTCTCTGTTTCTGTGGACAGTCTCAGCACTAATACTGGCAAGACTTTCACCAATCTTTAGAGGTAAAACCTATCCCCCAAGTGAAATATAAATAGAAGGAATAGTCTCAGAAGGGAAAAAATAATGCATTGTATCAGTAGAGTGATACTTTGGGCTGATAATTTGCATTAACATGTATTGGTCATGAGTATATAGGATAGTTGATTAAATATTTAATAACTACTTATTGTATGCATATAGCTATCCATCCACATATGTTTATATATGTATATATTAAAGAGAATCATTTAGAAATGGTGTGGCAAAGGACTGCATAAAGGGGCTAAGCATGTGTATTTGTGCACACTGTCTCCTCAGTGTTAAGTGTGTCCACCTCTCTTTCTTCCATTTGGTTAATCCTTAATCCTGCTTTGGGCCCTGTGGAAATATAACCTAAATGCTTGCTATTCATAGTGTGTTCCACAGACTAGCATCACTGGCATCTGCATTGGTATAAATACAGACCTCAGATTCTATCTCAGATCTGCTGAATCAGATCCGCATTTCAAGAAAATCCTAAGGTGCTTGTACAGCACATGAAAACTTGAGAAGTACCGACCTGTCTGTTAATCCATATGTGATCCCTCCAGCAAAACAAAAAGGCTTTGCTTGCATACATGGTGCTATTCTAGTTCTAGTCTTTATCACATTATAGCATTATAGCATTATAGCAGGAGTAGGCCCTTGATAATGTTGGCTGAAACACATTAGAATTTATTAATGCAGAGGTCTGCTATTTATTATAATGCCTGTATTCATATACTCTAGATTAACTGACCCAACCTAGAAACTTGATTTTCTAGCTTCACTTATAGCCAGATATGGCAATGGAAAATTTCTGCCAATGACATACAAGTAGAAGTTTGCTAGTACTTTCTCCTTTTTCCTTAGTTATGAGTGCAATGTTGGAGGTATAACTTTGATTATCATGAGGCATAGGCCAAAGATGACAGATCAAGAAGAGAAAAATCTGGATCCTTGAAGTGATCTTTCTGATCTCAGCCTGGTTCTCACACTTCTCTGGCTGTCAACAGCCAGTGATGTTCATCTCTATGTATTTAAGCTACTGTAGGCCAGTTGCAACTAATCAGGCTGCATCCATTTCTTATCAATACAGGATCGAATCATCAATACAGACAAGCCAAATTTGTTCTCTTTACTAGTCCTCAATGAGAGTTGTTAAGGTAGAGTACAATAAAGTATTAGAACTCCAGCTTTTGGGTTACTACTTTTTCTAAAATTTTATTTCTCTAAGTATTTGATTTAGAATAACATTTACTTCTAATGTTCTCCCAATGGGAAACTGAACCATGAGACACATAACAGATAACTTGTTGCTCTGCCCAAAAATCTAGTTGAAAATTTTGGTGAATGTATAAATATTAAACTAGCAAAGAAATTGGTCAAGCCTCCAATAAATATCAGAATAGAAACCTCTCTCCTTGTCCTTCTTGACATCTTGGCTATCACAAAAATGGGAGGGGACAGACTATGTGAAAGTTCCAAAAAATATGGCAATTAGTACTGCTTCAGCAAGAGCTTTGTGAAAGCACCTCTCCCAGAGTTATGTTTAGATCCAGCCACTGTCTGACTCTCATGGCATGGGGCTGCTTTGACCATTCCAGTCTTTCAATATACTCAAGATCTCAGTTATACATATGCTACTTTTCACTGGGGAACACCATACTGGCCAAGTGGGAAAATGGGGGGTTGATAGCCAGAATAATTGAGTGGAATTCTGCTGCATTGGCCTGTGTGACATGTCGCTCCTCAAGCTACTCCATGGGCTCCATGTAGTATTTTGCCCTCACTGCACTGCTTCGTGGGTGTCAGAATCTGACAGCTGTTTCATGGCCCATCATTGTCAAAACAACTCTTAGAATCCAAATCATGCAAGTAGAGCCGACCTGGAAAACATATGCATCTATTTTTTTTTTTTTTTTTTTTTTGGTGCCACCTGGCCTCTGACCCGCAACCTGGTGTCTCCTGGAAATATCAGGTTATCCTTCATTATTTTGTAATTGGGCTTCAACCCTACCTAGAAGAGTCACATTCTCACAGACTGCTCCAGATGGGTGCTATATTTAATTAATACCAAGAAGAGACAGGCATGACAGGAGCTCAAAGTCACAGTAAACACGTCTGCAGACAATCATCCTGAAGCACATTCTTTTGAACACCCTCAACAGAAACCTCTGTCCTCTGAGGTTCAATTTGAGTTGAAAACCTCATCAAAGTCACTTAGAGGGGAGTCTGGTCACCAAGATGTGTGATTTGGCTTTTTATAAAAGGCTGTCCAAACCAGGAAACAAATGAACAAACAAGATCTACTCTGGTCCTTATCTCTGAAGACAGTTTCTAAAGGGAAGGACCAGTCTGCTTAAAGGAATAAAGCTTTGCTGAAAGAAGCTCTTATGAGGACTATTGGAAGGCTGCACTCTGAGATGGGAAGTTATGTTGATTAGCCATAATTCTTGGTTTATTGGTTCTCAAAACTTGACCTGTGTCAGACTTACTCTTAAAGCACAGATCAATGAGTGCATCCCCAGAATTTCTGACTCAGTGGGTCTGGGATGGGACCTGAAAACTGGCATTTCTAATAATTTCCCAGGTGCTGCTGATATGGCTGATCCAGGACCACACTTTGAATGGTTCTTTAGTTGAGCCTTATGGTTTTTTTCCCCTCAAGTCATCCAACTACTTGGTTGACAAGTCTGAGATTTTTTTCTTAATAATGTGACTGTCACATAGCTTACTTGTACTCTACTCTGATTCTCAATGATCTCAATTTCTCTTTTGTTATAATGACATGGTTCCTAATGTACACTGGGCCTCAGTGTATTGACACACATTAAGTTACAGACTAGATAGACTAGAAGTAAATCGTTGCTCTCAGAAACCTTATGGGACATGGTGCGAGAGGGCAGAATGTGGAGGTATAATTGCCTTTGGCAATTATTACAATTAGTGCCTATTTGGGACAATCAGTCATCCATTCTGAACCTCATCAGTGAGCTCAGAAAGGGATTTCATTTGGTTTAAGCACTTAATATTTTAGTATTTGTAACTATTGGAAGGAGCCATGGCTCCTCTGGCCATAAGCTTATCATATTTTCAAGGTTTATGTGGCCAGGTGTTTTAGCTGGATTTTTTCCCCACTTTCATTCTGACTGCTCCCTACTTAGGTACACAACAGGTGAACTCCTGGCCTGAGACACAGATTGGTGAACAGTCAAGGTTTCTATAGGACTCCTGGTTAATTTCCCAATCCTTTCCCCATTCCACTTTGACCAGTAAAAATCTCCTAAAACTCCAGGGTACCAGGTAGCTGTATTATTAATTCTTATAGTTTTGGGGCTACATATTAGGGATTTATTTTCTCTTCAGTAACCCCTAATTATCAAAAGCTTTAATTTCTATATTTCCTTTAAAAATTCTCCTGGTAATACTCAGAGGGAAGTCAGTGTCCTTTCCAGAGCTGCTGCCTTTTCCCACAGAGAACTGCTACCTGACCTTCAACCTAACCCCACCAGGTACCTTTGTCATGGGAGGTATGATGGACCAGGTCTCTTCAGTGCCAAGCATTGCTCTGGGGATGCAGGGGCTGAAGCCTATCCACTGGTATTAGAGAGCTGTACAGTGTCTGGGAGGCCAGAAGAACATCAAGCAGAAATTTCTAATCCTTCCGCTTTTCTTCTCCTGCTCCTCCTCAACTCCTTTCCAAGGAAAGCCAGGCTGTGGCTTACCAGAACACTGATAGCCTCCTTACATACAAAACTGTCCTGGTCCACTAAGAGGACATTTGCAGATAGAAAATCATGCATCTCTGACAGAAATTTATACCTATAAAATGGGAGAAGACGCTTGTCTGACAGATTCTTTCCTTTCTACCCTGCAGGTCAAGGAATTTCAGAGGCAGGGCTCATTCCTCCTGCATTGGTGATGCAGCATGTGTGTTTAGTGCTCTGAAGAGAGCCAAACAACCATTCAGTTTATAAATATTTGTATTCCATAATTGCCTTTGGGTAGGATCTTCTGGGCTGAGTCATCTGAGCTATGTTTCCCACTACTTGGTGATGAGCTACTGAATAATGGTTAACAATTTTTCTTTTCACCACTTGGTAGTTAATGGGAACTCCTTCAGTCTGGTCACATCTCTCCTTCAAAATGGCACTTCACTGGGCCCTGCCCAGCTGTCTGCCTGTGAGGCCACTGGTGACCTGAAGAGCTGCGAGGAGCCTGCTTGAATTAGTAAGGCTCCCAGGACCCCACTACTAGCCACTTGCATTTTTTTCTGGATCTCTCCTCTTGTCCCACCCTTCCTTGGCCAAGATAAATCCAAATCAAATCCTTTGGTAGGGAGCTTCCTGACTGTCTGCTGACAATCAGGGATCAGAGTATTAGGGGATTATGCAAAAAAAAATATTGTGTGGCATTTTAATGGGGTTGTAATTCGGTTTGATGGGACGACCTGTGAACTATAAAGGCACCTGGAAATGAGGATACAAGGAGACTTGAGACTAAGCGTCAAGATCTGCCTTGAGTTCCTCCCCTCTCTTCACAAGCAAAGAAAACAAAGCCAGCCATTTTTCACCTATGACAGGAGAGGATGGGAGGGTGTTTCTTCAAAAAGTTTCCTCTCATTCTGGTTTTGACATTGATGGGTGGGTTTGGCTTCAGAAAATTCCAGATGGATGAGGTTGAGTGAATTTCCTGGGGTTAAGGAAGTGACTCTTTTAAAGGACATATTTTGGCTATTGGCCCTCCCACTCTCATTGAGGGTTCAACCTGTGACTCTGGATGAAGATAGATGCTGTGCTTTACAGAGGTGCCGTGGGTCCGTGCTCCTTATGGAAGTCCTTAACTGAAATGTTTGCACATATTGGTGCTTCCCAGCAAGCTGTGGGGTATTAATCTCAGTGCCCGCTTCAGTGTACAAAATGATCTCATCTCTTGACTATGTTTTGTTTTGATTAAAGTCATACTCTTAGTGCCCACTCTGACAGCCAGCCTGGCAGGAAAGCTAATCTCAGTCATTGTTGGGCCCTCTGCCCTTTGAGTAACACAGGAGGCTAAACCCATGCCCAGTCACCAACTCACTGTGGTTGCTGCTATCATCTCCATTGTCTGGGCATCAGATTCCCTCTCAGTCTTGTAGTCTCTTTATGTCTGTGCCCCATCCAGCATGGATTCAAAAGGCATTCTTCTTCTTCCAAGTCCTGCCAACTCTTCAGGGTAGATTCTACAAGCAGCACTGAGTTCTAATCTTCAATGGCCAGCTAACTTCCCCCCTCCCTGGGCTCAAAATCCTCTTACCAAATACTCAAAGACTTTCCTCTGTCTGATCCCCTCTTTTTCTCTCTGAGCATCTAACATCAGATCTCCAGAAAGCTTCAACATATACAAGATGGAGAAGACCTTGTCTTCAAATAGCTTTGGCTTTTTATGCCCTGCAAGGGAATACTAAGACCCAGGGAATACTAAGAGCCATGGACTTGATAGGAATAAGAAGGGAGAGGGGGAGTTTGGAAAAAGTGCAGAGGGCCAAACAAAACTAAATTGAAGTTGAGTCACTTCTTCTAGAGGTGGAATTTCAGCACAGGATGGTGGTACAAATGGAATAGTTCATCCTGAGGGCAGAGGTGGATGAAGACAGAGAATACTCACTCTGGTCAGTTTAGTGTCATGAGCATTGAATACTCATCAATAGGCAAACTCTCTCCAGGTTCTTCACTCACACAATGTGAAAAGCAAGGAGTTAGAAGACAAGAAAAGTGAAAACAAAATGCACAGGGATTTGAATGGGTGGAGCACGTGGCAGGCTTGAAAAATAGGAAGTGCTGCTATTTTGTTTGAGAAGGGGAGGATGTTCTAAAGGGCATTTTGACTAGTTGTTAAATGGAAGAATCAAGAAGAATCTAATAAACTTGAATAGTGAATTGCCCTTGCAGGTTCATAAACAATAGCTCATATTTGCAAAATATATACTTCCTATGAGTTACTGTTCTCACAATAAACGACATTGTCTCTATTTGGTAGATGAAGAAATCAAGGCTCTAGCTATATTATAGACCTAGAAAAGGTGCAGCTAGGTTGGGGCTTGAACAAGCCCAGCACTCACTGACCCAAGTGAGGTGAAGTTCTCTTCCCTAAACTGTCCCTGGAATTGGATGGATTGGAGCCTCTGGTTGGTTATACCTGAGTCTCATATATATATGTATATGCATCACTTCCTTTGGCAGAGGACTCTGTACTACATGGACTAGGAATGGTGGATTTGTAGAAGAAAGCCAGAAAAAGATGCTGGAAGAACAGATGTCCCCCAGGAGACATGGAGAAAAGAAGCTGATTTGGGACCCCATTTCTGCACCCCTGTCCCCAATGTAGCCTTTTAAGCATCTCTCTGGGACTCCTACAGACCAAAGAGTGTATTTGAAAAGACTGGCCTTGAACCAATAAGGAGGATCCAGAAACAAGCTTTGGAATGCTTTGAGCATCAAAACAGATGTTACCAAGTCCAAGCAGTGAACCTTGTATACTTAATAAGGGAGTTCCTTAGATCTCACCCTGAAACTATTTTTGGTTTTGTTTCCAACAATTTTAATAAGCCCTTTCTTATCTGGTTACCCCATCCCAAGCCAACCAAAGTAAACAAAGGGCATCGTCTGGCCCCTGGGATATAATGTCACCACTGCCACTCAACTCCCTCTTCTCCGTTAGCTGGAACAGAAAGATTGGAACACAGATCCCTGTCATGTAGCTCTGAGACCTTTAAGTATCCTTCAGTGAGTCAAGCACAAATGATTTCATAGTCACAGTGTTCCCAGGATAATTTTCATTCCAATATACACCGTAATGGTTTGTGAAAGCTGTAAGTATGCTCAGTTAGTGCTGCACAGTTTGGATATTGTATTTGGCACTGTTAAGCTGGATCAGGGGAGAACCTGCCACTTTGGGCTTTACAGATGGGTTGGGTGGACTGTACATACAGTGCCCGACTTCCCCTCACTCTTGGCTCTCAGTCTCGCTCATCTCTGCTCTTCAGTGAGAGTCATGGGATTGCTCAATGTGAGTTTTACTCCCTCCTTGGTTAGTGCAAACACATGTGGGCTGTCTCTCCTTGGGTGTTTCCTACCCACAGAAGCATACTCACTCAGAAAATGTTGTTCCTGGTGCCGAAGTGGACAAACAGACAAAAGCATTCTTGAGAGAGCAGTGAGTTTTGAAAAGTAGAAAAAACCAACAATATTCTCACACTTCTTAGGAAGACTGATTCCCCAGGAATCTACTGAAATGCAGAAGCTGTGAATGTCAGTCAAGGTTAAAAGCTAGAGTTTAGGCTCGACTAATTTGGATGCTAGTTTTCACTCTATTGTTTGCATCCCTGCTCCAATTTAATTTTCCTCAGCTGTAAAATGGGGGCATTACCAGATCTATAGCCCAGAGTCAACGTGGGGCTCATGTGAGATATGTACAAATGCTCAGCAGTGGGGCTGGGCCCAGACAGAAAATCACTGGGCAGATGGGCAGATGTTAACTCTCTTTGAACAGTGCCAAAGTGTTTTGCCAAGGGTTTTGTTTGCTTTCTTTTTAATTCAAACAATCCAAAGGTGATCTTTGGAGTTTGAAAAGCTTAGGCTTAAGTCTTAATTTTCTTGCTATTGATAGTATAACTTAGGAAGAGCTGCTGAGTCTCAGTTTTCTCCAAGTACAGTTCCAGTTAATTTATTGTAAATGTGGGCAATCAAGTACTCATATTGGAGGCTAATTTTGAT
>PVLC010042093.1:0-13077 GCA_004027655.1 Graphiurus murinus
ATATATGGCAATGTTTGATTTCACATAACATCCAAATTGATACTTATTATGACTTTGGACAAAGCAAAGCCCATAGAACACTATCTCTGGGCAAATTAATCTCTGCATGTTTTCCATAACTGAAAGAAAATATTAGACAATTGTTGATAAAGCAAAATAAAATTATACTATTTTCTCATCTTAAAAAAAGAAAAGAAAAGAAAAGAAGAAGGGCTGGGGGTGTGGCTTGGAGGTAGAATGCCCATGTGTTCAATTCTCAGTACTAAAAAAAAAAAAAAGAAAAATACCTGACACGATAGAGTGGGAACACAGAGTTTAGGCCTTACCTTGGAAAGAGCTAGTGATTCACTAAATATAGTATGTAATATTTGCTAAACATAGTATTCTGCATCAAATATTTGTCTAATAATTTGGCTATTACTTGCACAACCAGAAAAAAAAAATCAGTCACCAGTGAAGAAAATGTGTGTAAGCCTCTAGGGCTCAGCTATCTATCATAACAAGAGAAGTCAACATTCTCATCCAATGTATTTTTTTGTTTGTTTGTTTGTCTTGGCTTGTTATTTTAAAGTCAACAGATTCTAAAGGGTTGAAGTTCACGATATAACCATTTCTTGGTCCGTCTTTCCTATTGCTCTTAAAAGATTTCATTTGTACAAAGCCCCCCACTGACAACCCTTTCTGCTGAAATCTGGTTTTCCAAGGAGAAGTATCCAGAAAGACTTGGAGCTAAAAGGCTCTTCCTACTAGAACTGCTGCTGTGGTTTAACTTGAAAAAGCCCACACCCGGTTCCTAATGACAAACATCTGAACCATCAGGTCTTCCTGAAAGCAAGATTCTTCCTGCTTTCTCTGTTCTATATACACCCCGCAGACTGCTTGCTGGGAAATAGAGACTGCAGGAGAGCAACATTCCAGTAGACCCTGATTTAGCAAGACATTTCCATATCATTCCCCAACCAGCTGGATATCTTCTTCTCTTGTGTAAAAATCCAACACATATTGCTGAATTTCCTGATTTAGAAATCTAAATCATTTCACAAAAGTGTGACAGAAGGAAACCAAGTACACCAGCTCTCTCCTGCCACACTGCTCCAGAACAAAGCTACTGCATTTTCATTCTGGAAAAAAATGATCCAAACGTGCAATGCAAGAGGTGGCTGACCCTCTTTCTAGTGCCGTAGGACCTTGGCTGATAGCACTGGCAGAAAAACAAGTTTATCAATTACATCAGCCACTAAGCTCACTTCCCCATGAAAAATAATAACACACCTAGTGTCTCTTATAAGATTTTATGAAATAAGCACTACAGAGTACAAAAGTCACAATGTTTAAATGTGACATACTTTCTCCAAGCAGAACCACTTAGAGAAGCAATGTTTGTATCATGTAACCCTCCTGGAGCCAGGGTCAGGAAGCTCAGCTGTCCTTTGTTACTCTTGGGTGAAAAGAAGGTAAAAAGGGCATTCAGAAGCCAGTGACTTAGAGAAGCAGTCCACAAGAGAAAAGAAAATAAATCTGTTTGCTGATGGCAAAAGGAAAACACACAAGTACACAGAACTATCATGCAAACATGCATACATCAAATTTTTTAAATGTATAGCTTTAGTAGGGCATGGTAGCACACACTTTTAATCCCAGTACTTGAGAGGCTGAGACAGGTGGATTGCAGGTTTGCAGCCAGCCTCAGCTATTTAGTGAGGCCTTCCACAACTTAGTGAGACCTTGTTTCAAAATAAATAACAAAAAATATGGCTGGGAGTATAGCTCAGAGGTAGAAAGCCCCTGAGTGGTTCAATCCCCAGTAGCCAACACACACACACACACACACACACACACACACACACACACACACACGCTTTTAAACAAGTAATCAGCCCATAATCTCCTCTCCTAGTCAGTCCTCAAGGCAAATTTTCCTTTCTCCTCTTTCCTGCACTCTTCCAACCCCACCCCACCCCGTACTTCTTTTATATATAAATGATCCATAATTTGCCTTCTGTAATTTATAGTCCCTTCCCATCTCTCCTTCACTATTCATTTACACCATCAGCTGTCACAGCTGCTGGGCATCCTCAAGCCCACCTGCTTCCCCTTTACATTTAAACAGACAAGCACAATGCAGTAGATACCAATGTAATGCTTTTGGGAGCATAAGGCATCCAAAACACTTTCATTTTAATCACATCTGAGAGAAATCTCAGGTTTGTCTCTATGAAACTCTGGGGAGAGAGTATCATGTGAAAAATGAAGTTGGTTCTACTAATCAAAAGGAAAAATCTTTTTTATATCGACCATCCTCTGAATGTGGACCATCACCGACCACTGAAATTCACCTGAAGAAAATGGTTGAGCAGTGCCACTTACAGGAATATTCAGGAAGTGCAACATCGCTGTACCCTGTCAGAAAAGAGAGAGCTCTCTGGGGACTGTTCCTCACCCTTCCTTTTCTTCTTCCAGTCTGTGCAGAAAGAGTGTGACGGTGACAGGAAAGCAGTGCAATTAGTTTGTCACCACTTGAAGAGAAAACAGATTCCAGAATACATTGAGAGGGAAATATTAATATCAGGCTCTGCTGAACAGCAAGGAAGGACTCCCAACTGAGACAAGTGACTTCCACCCAAGGTTCCTGATACCTGAAATGACAGACCAGCAAATCCTGCCTTACATCTGGCATACAAAAACAAGGCATTTCTTCTTTGTGATCAAAGGACTCCTCAAGTTGGCTTCCAAGTTCTTTGGATCAGAAGCAAATACAGCACAAAGACACTTTCTCCTTTGGGATCATGCACAAATTCTCTGCCTCTTTTCTTTCACATATGGAGCAGCAAAGCCACAGGCTGCCCGTTCTCCCTTTTACTTATTGATGGTTAAAGATAAATCCTGGACCTCTCTCCAGATGGCAGGCTTGGCCAGGATGCTTGCTTTGAGAAGCCCACCTCTATATTTGAAGAAGCCCAAGTGAAGAGGCTTAAGTATTTATGTCAGTTCCCCCAGACTGTACAATTAAGAATGGAAATCTTGGGGGTGTGTGTTGGTGAAAGAGAGGGAGTCTAAATTCTTATCCTAATTGGATACATTGTCTAAATGCATTAGACAGTGACTCGGTCTTCATTCTACCTGGGTAGATACAATTCAAGAAACATTTGTAACAGCTTTAAAATCAAAAAGAGGACCTGGCATTATTGCTAAGTTTCGATGAAGTCTTGTTTGATTTCACTTTTATTTTACATACATCCATTCCTCCAAGTGCTACATCATATAAGATCATAAACTCTGACTAGGCAAAGAAACTATAAAATGCAATTCTTAAACTTCAGTGTCTGACTGCACTTCCAATAAGCCGCCCACCCTTCCCTACATATTCTCCCTTATGTAACATAACCTCTGTTAGTTTGCTTTTTGTCATTGTGAAAAAATACATAAGATAACTTAATAAAGGAAGATGCTTATTTTGATTCACATTTTCAGAAGTTTCAGTTCATGGTTGTTTGGTTCTGTTTCTTTGGGTCAGTGATGGTCAGTATATCATGGCAAGAGGACGTGGCAGAAGGCTGGGGTCTTCATAGCCCCTTCTTGGACATAGCCCCAGTGACCTAAGTCCCTCCAAGGAGGTCCGACCTCTTCAAGGTTTCACTACCTTCCAATAGCAGTGTGGCCTGATAACTAAGCCTTGAACACACTGATCCTTAGGGGACACTTATCCAAACCCACAGACACTCCTTCCCAAATTTAAAACCATAGAGACTGAAAATGTTATGCCTAAAAGGAGGCTAGCAACTGCCCAAGCCTATAATTCAGTAGGTGGGGGTACTGAAGCCCAGAGGAATTAAGTGATTTGTTGCCAATGTCCTAAGTAACTAAGAAGAAACTGACTGGCTGGACATTCCCATTCGTGGTCAAGGACACAGGCCCAGGACCATAAGATATGGCTGAACTGTGCTACCCTCCTGTATCCTTATTGAGGAACCTCAGAAAAATCCTTATTTCACATGAGAGCTAGGGACTTCCTCTTCAGGCTCACTGAGCTCTGTCCTCATGTGGCTGTCAAGACATCCTGGTGTGTCAGAAGCATCTGCATGAGAGTCCAAGAACCTTCCCCATGGACAGTAACGTTGGCCTGTTCTGTAAAGGTGGTAGAACTAAGCCTTCTAGCTCCTTCTGATTTTAATTTGTGCATCAATAAACTTGTGCTGGGACACCTTCCCTGACTGTTATTGAACAAGATTTCCTCCCATACTGATAGTGAATGTCAAATTAAAAATGCAGATGTTCATTTCATGAATTCTTATCTTCCTGTAATTTTCTTGCAGATATAAATTATTTTTTACCTTCTCCTGCCCCTACCCAGTGACCTGACCAAAATAGTATCTAGAGCACAGTACAGCAGATATATATAGAGAGAGAGAGAGAATTTTTTTTTGGTAGTGTGTGGTACTGGAGATTGGACACAGAGGCATTCTGCCTCTGAGCTACACCCCAGTCCTCCTTTTTTTTTTTTTTTATAAACATGGTCTTGTTAAGTCGGTGAGGCTGGCCTTGAACTTGTGATCCTTCTGTCTCTGCCTCCCAAATACTGAGATTATAGGTGTGTGCTTCAATAAATGTTTTGAATAAATGATTCCAGCTGCCCATGGAATGAGTTTTGCAGAATACCTACTCTATTCATGATCCAATATATATCTCATTACTCAAAATCAAGGATTATCGTCTTTTTCTTTTTCTTTTTAGCTCTCATAGCCCTTTTATGTCTACTTTCTCAGAATTTCCCAAACTTGAGTAATTCACATCTAACCTTCACAACTTTGCTCTATTAGTTATTTAATATTTTTCTTTAAATGGCCTCCCTTCTAAACTTCAAAACATGTCTTGTAAAGGAAAGCTTCATCACTATAGTACAATATACCAAAAGCCAATCTCACTTGTTCTTATTAAAGTACTCATTACTATCTGAACTATCTAACTATCATCTGAATTCATGGGGTGTCTGCACACACTTTAGGAAACAACACTGCATTGCTCAGTTCAACTCTCTGAATAGCACTGTGAGATAGGTGGGCAGCAGAGACCCTGGCGCCCAGAGAGCCATGGGCACAGCCAGACAAGTGTTGACCAGGAAGACAAGGCCGCTGAGTCCTAAGCTAAAGCTCCATCCCCTGCTCTCCAGGCCCCTGTGTCTCCACACGCAGTTGACTGTTCAGAAGCAGCAGCCTTCCTAAGAGGCTTGTTAAAATTGCAGAAGCTCAGGCCCCATCCCAGGCCTACTCAATCTGAATCTGCAGTTTGATCCAGTTGATTCATTTGCACCCGTTTGAGAAGTCCTAGTCTAGAGCCACGATTCAGTAATTTGACAGCATATTAGAACCATCTGGGGAGACTTTTGAAACAGATGCCTGGGCTCCACTCCCTACATACACACCCCAGAAAGTCTGGCTTAAGTATCTCAGGTTTGACCTGGACCTTGATACTTTTTAAAATTCCTCAGCTTATAAAAGCTGGCAGTTATAAGCCCAGGAGCCCTGTACAGTCACGTTTAAGAGACAGGACCCTAGCTCGGTAGTTCTAGAACCTTAGCAGCATCTGAGACACATGAATGGCTTGCTAAACCATCGATGCCTGGCCCAGCCCCAGAGTTTCTGGATCGGGTCTTGGGTGGGCCAAAAGTGAGCATCTGTAATTTGATGCAGCTGGTCAAGGGACCATATTTTGAGATTCCCTACCAGCTGGGTCAGGCAAGATGGACCATACAAAATGAAAGCTAAAACTACTCCAAGAACTTGTCAAGGCCCACATGCAAGCTGTAGTTGATATAAGCATATTTAAGGGTGAAAAGGCTTAATTATAAAATATTTAGGGCAAGTCATCTGTATTCTCACATGTTCACTCTTCTCTCAATGGAGAAAAGAAAATGCCATGAGGCGGCTTCTCAGCCTGCTTGTTTTAGTCTTCAGAAAGTAATTTTTCCACCAAAACAAGGTCTAAACATAAATTGTGAAAGTATCCTGGGATGTAGCCCCTGCAAATGCTCAGAGGGAGTTAGTCTGGGGTCCCCCATCCCCCTAAATGAGCAGGCATAGCTGTCACTTTCTGTGAAAAGTGCCCCCTGGAGTCCCAGAGTTTTGCCAGCAGAGTCCTGACTTTTGGCTGAAACCACAGCTCTTGCATTAACCTCAGGAAGCCACCCTACACTGTTTTAAAGAGTCCCTCAAAACCAGTGTTACCTCTAGGGAAGTATGCTTGCCTCAAAGTTCTTGGCCTTTGCCTCAGAGTGATTTTAGAGATAGTAAAAAGAACAACTTTCTTCTTTTTAAAACTCCTCCCCAGCTCATAGCATATTATTTTTCTCCATCCATGCAAAGCCCCGCTTTTATGCTATTTTCTGTTTCCCCCTCTCATTTCTGACACCCTCATTCATCCAACCCCATAGGCTTCCTTGCTAATTATGTTTGATATATGTCCTTAAATAAGAATGTACCTCTGTAGAGATAGAAAGGGTGTCTTTAGAAGCATATGTGGAGTCGGGTGTGGTGGCGCAGGTAATCCCAGTACTTGGGAGGCTGAGACTGGAGGATCCAGGTTCGAGGCCAGCCTCAGCTACTTAGTGAGGTCCCTCGCAACTTAGTGAGACTCTGTTTCAAAATAAAGAATTAAAAATAGGGCTGGGGCTGTAGCTCCGAGGTAGAATGCCCCCAGGTTCCATCCCCAGCCCCGAAAAAAAAAAATCGTATGTGACTTAAAGTTACAAAAGGTATCATAAAGTGTTTTTTGTTTGTTTGTTAGTTTGTTTGCTATCATTGCACTTGACGTCGTGTTTTTAAGACCCAGCCTGCTGCTGTAGACACACCTAAGATGAGTCCACAGTATTACACTCACTGAGAAGTCATCTGTGCACATCTGGTTCTCACGCTGAAATCAGTGTGCATTTGAATTAGCACATGCAGGACTAAGCAAGACTTAGAGTTAATCTGACACCAGATGCCCGGATCTCTCTTTTAGGATTGTGACGAATTGCTTTCCGCTCAGTTTGCGCATGCTCACTGGTTGGCATCACAGGTGTCTTCCAGAAGAAGAAAAAGATGTGCTCTTTCCTTTTCTGACAGCTTTTATTTATTTATTTATTCATTCATTCACTCATTTATTGGCTCTTTTTCCTGGAGTTCTCACCAAAAAGCACAGTGATAGTCTCCTCCAAAGAAAGTTTCTCCTTAAGAATGATGACATTAAGCTGGGCATGGTGACGCACGCTTGTAATCCCAGCATTCGGGAGGCTGAGACTGGAGGATCCGGGTTCGTGGCCAACCTCAGCTACCTAGTGAGGCACTCCGCAACTTAGTGAGACTCAGTTTCAAAATAAAGAATTAAAAAATAGGGCTGGGGGTATAACTCGGAGGTAGAATACCCCTGAGTTCAATCCCCAGTACCGCAAAAAAAAAGAATGATGACATTAAATATGATTTCTTATTGGCAAAATAAAAGTAAACAAAAAAAGGTACTAAACTATGTTAGATTTTCTTGCTTTGTTTTATGTTTTAAACTACAGTTATAACATTAAAACTCTGTAACACGCTTTCTTATACTAAGACATGAACCAGTTCCCTGTATCAGGTAGTATTTTTGGATGGCTTAGAATCACTCAGATCACAATCAAGTTGAGAGTTGTTTTATTTTGGTTTTTTTTTTTTAATTTTTTACAAAAAAACACCAATAGGTTCTATATTTCTACCTGTTCAAGAAAAACTATTTCTCTTTGGTGGAGGGAGCACTTTGATAACCTTGGGATGCTAAGAAATTTATTTTAGTATTGTGACAGAAAGCATTAAAATCTGTTCTGTATTTGTTACTCTTAAAGTTAAAAACTTTTCAAAATTAACATGTTACTAATTATTGGTCAGTTTTGAAGCTTGAATTTAACTACAGTTGAAATGGTAGGAATCTTGTTTTACACTTGTATTAAAGTCAAATTCATTAAAATAAGCTATTTAGCACCAAAAAAAAAAAGTAAGAAAGTTTCTCTTTCATCTAGGATGTATCCTTGCTTAAGATCATTCCAGCCTATGGAAACGTCTTTTTTAAAAAAAACAAAAAAAAACAAACAAAAAAAAAAACTAAGATAAGTTGCCTTATTCTTGGATTATAGGAGGTTTAAGATCAAAATGGGGGAAAAAATGGTCAAATTGCTTATCAGAGAGTTTCCTGCTCTTACTCCGCCTTACTCTTTCTGCAGATGTAAGTAATAAATTCCAAACCAACACCTATGATGAGGGAATTTGGCTCCTGTAGTAACACTTAATTAAAATGTACAATGTCTACATGTATACAAGAGATTAAAAAATACTTATTTGAGCCCAACGTGTTGGCACATTAATCCCAGTACTTGGGAGGCTGAGACAGGAGAATTGCAGGTTCGTGGCCAGCCTCTGCAACTTAGACCTTGTTTCAAAACAAAAAGATAAATAAATAAATAAAGCTTGGGGTGCAGTTCAGAGGTAGAAGGCCTCTGGGTTTAATCCCCAATAATACCCTCTGCACACACACAAATGCTTCTTTGAGCATGTAACTGGCCTGATTTTTCAAAAACATGGTATTTCTTAAGCAACTAAACCCCATAAAATTATAAATATAAGATACAAGATAAGATTTAAAATGTAACTCTCCTTGGCTTTGCAATACTGGTATGAATACTTCACAATTTGTAGTAATGGAATATTACTACAATAAATACCATATATTAGGTGTCTGTAATGTGTGAGACACAGTACTACACATCAGTGTTTTAATCCACATAAGCCTATGACATAGATTTTTATATCTGTTTTAAAGATGAAAGCCTTGAAACTGAGAGATAATATAAAAGGAAATTTTAATCCCTTCATACAAGATGAGCTCATTCCCCCCAAGCCAAAAAAAAGAAAAAGAAAAAAGGACTCTCATATCTCCCTTCTCCTAAATAAATACCTTGTAACTTGTTTTCTCCTGAAGAACCTGTCCTCCCTCTCCATTCCTTCCTCATTGGTCTTCAGCCAATATCTGGAGGCTGTGTCTGTGGTCGCCCATCTGGTGTGCTCTCCTCCCTTCTCCCCTCAACCCCATGCAGCCAGGAGCTTCTCACTGCAGGGAAACAGAAAGCCACTTCCTCCATCCATAACCAAGTCCAACTGTGAGTCACAGGGAGCTGAGCCCTGGGCCACAGCTCCAGCGCTTCCTGGGCCCTGACTGCACTTCTCTGGTGAAGGCGTCTCACTTACTCTCTTCCCTCCCTGTTCCCATCTTTCTGGGCTGCTTTGCCAACTCCTCTTCCTCTGCCACCCTCAGACAGCCAAGAAGAGCACAGCTTCTGCCTTGGCTTCGCCTTCAGTTCTACCTGGTGTCCCCTGAGCCCGTCTAGACCCAGAACAGGAGCCCGTGTCAGGGGGCATGGTGCCCCGGCTCCAGCCTATGGGTAGGATTTTTATCATAAGTGTCAGACTCCGCCTCTTATGTGATTGCCTCGTGTGGGCCAGTGATTAATTGGGCAAAGCTGAGCCTCAGTGTTCTCTTGGCATACCATGGCAGCCTTTCCCTGGAACAGACCCTGAGAGGCTTCTCTACTTCACAAAGCTGATCTCTCTGGTAGGGGTGTCCCTCTCCAAAGTCTGCCTACCAAAGTCCCAGTTCTGCTTGAAAAATCTTCAATATGCCAGGCATGGTGGTGCACACCTGCCATCCCAGCTACACAGGAGATGGAGGCAGGAGGATCACAAACTCAAGGCCAACCTCAGCAATTTAGTGAGACTCTTCTTAAAATAAAATTAAGAAGGGCTGAGATATAGCTCAGTGGTAGAGCACTTGCCTAGCATGTGCAAGGCCCTGGGTTCAATTCTTAGTATCGTACACACACAACACTTGGATCCTCTAAATAGTAGCACTCCATTATAGCACTCGTAGTGGTGTATGCAGTAGAGGGCCCAGGAAACACATGCATGCCTTAGAGGGTCATTGACATTAGAGGTGCTGATGGCAGATTGTCTCCAGACATGGAGCCAGAGAGCAGGGTTCAACTTTGAACCCCCATGTTTAAATTATATTTAAAGGTATGTTGTAATAGCTGACACATGTTAAAATATTAGTTAGCAATATCGTTACTATTATTATTACTGGATTTATTTTCTACCCCCAGAGCACAGCAGCCTATATCAGTGGCAAGAAGTGACATGATGGTCCCAAAAAGGATCGAAAGCAGACCTGGTTGCCTTTTTTAATGAAAGCAAAGGCAGTTCTAGAATGCCTATTGGAAAATTAATTTTAGGATACACAGTTAGGGGTGTAGGGCAGGATATGGACACTTAATTTGCACAGAAAACTTTGTATGTGATTTGGGGGGAGGATATACATGGGGTTGACCCCAGGAGCATTCTACCTCTGAACTATACCCTCAGCCTCATTTTGTTTTTTCTTTATTTTGAAACAGGGTCTCACTAAGTTGTTGAGGCTGTCTTGAAACCTCTGATTTTCCTGCCTCAGCCTATCAAGTCCTGGGATTGCCCGCATGTGTCACCACACTCAGCTTTCTTTGCAATTTTTAAAAAGCAGCACTGATTTTCAGCATCAATGAATGTGGCAGGTTGGAGTTGGGAGACATAAGATGAATAGAGAAAGTTGAATCCACAGTGTCATTGTTAGCAAAACAAGAACAAAAATCAATAAATAGTAATAGTCACCTGGTCTTCAACTTCACAGATGGCCAGATTGTGCATCAGTTGTCCCAAGGATCTGTATGCTAATCTCTCAAGCCTCCACCTTTCCCCACCAAGAATTAAAACTGGATGCTTCCCTCCACTGCTGCATTACAGGGTGGTGAGGGAGGCACCAAACCATGGGCCAGTGCATGATTGATTTCCTCCCTCAGTTCCATCCTCCAGGAAAGAACAGGGAATGGGGAAGGAGAGGTGGAAGGAGACCTGGGAGTAAATATGTCCCTAGGATGAAGGCTAGGATGTTTTATGCTTTACTGAACCTTCTTTCTGACTGAGTCATTTCTTTCACTTCCCCTACCACTTTGCTGAGGCACATACAAGAGCCAGCATCCTGACACCTCTATAGGAATCTGACCATCCTACTATGCCCTTGATCCTAACTTTCCTCCCTTTTTCCAACAAAATCACAGAGCTGTGTCTAATTACCTGCTTCTCTACTCTTCCTCATCCTTGCCCCACCACACTGACACCTTCTCATCAGCCCAGCCAGCTACATTTCAGAGCATGTGTCTTAGCATTCTCACAGCTCTAACCCAAAAGACCCCACCATGCAGCATAGAGGAAGGACGGTTTGTTTGCTCACGGTTTCCTTGGGGGCTTTGGGTTCAGTCGACATGAGGCCAGGGATGCAGATCTCAGGGCATGGCAACAGAAGCAGAGAGAGGAGAACACAAGGCTTCACTCTCACATCCTGGAGGCTGGAAGCAAGAGAGTGAGCAAGCAAGCAAGGGGATTCAAATACACAGCACAATCCCTAAGGCCACGCCCCCAGGGACACACCCCACAAGCCCAGGTTACCATCCAGATAAATCCATTGCAATGGATGTACCTACTGATGAAGTTACAGCCGTCATGACTGTATCAACCCTGGACATTAATAAATGAGCTCTTTAAAGCAATCCTATGTCCAACTATAATAGTATATTTCCTTATTCCCTCTCTTTATGTGATTTCTTATATTAGAGACCTTGAAGAAATAGGATTGGGGCTGGGTATGGTGAAACACACCTGTAATTCCAGTACCTAGGAGGCTGAGACAGGAGGATTACAGGTTCAAGACCAGCCTCAGCAACTTAGTAAGACTCTCAGCAACCTAGGAAGACCCTGTTTCAAAACAAAACAGAACAAATTAAATGTAAAAGGGGCTGGGGGTATAGCTCGAAGGTAGAATGCTCCTGGGTTGAGCCTTCAGAGAATGAAAGAGAGAAAGAAAGAAAAAGAAAGAAAGAAAGGAAGAGGGAGGGAAGGAGGAAGGAAGGAAGGAGGGGAGGAAGGAAGGAAGGAAGGAAGGAAGGAAGGAAGGAAGGAAGGAAGGAAGGAAGGAAGGAAAAGGTTTAGGGTCTTCAACATTTTCTTGTTTGGGGGTTCAATGCTTTTCTGTGTGTTTAATTTCATAAATTATCTATTTTAATCATTATTTAGTTGATCTTCATAATGCCCTTATATATGTATAACAACTAAAAAGCCTTGAATATTCAAGAAATTTGCCGTTTGCATATAGTATTTTATTTTTAATTTATGTATTTATATATTTATTTGTTTGTTTGTTTGTTTGTTTAGTGGTACTGGGGATTGAATCCAGGGGCATTCTATCTTTGAGATACAACCCCAGCCTGATTTTTTTATTCTTTATTTTGAAACAGGGTCTCACTAAGTTGCGGAGGGCCTCACAAGTTTCTGAGGCAATGAACCTGTGATCCTCCTGTCCCAGCCTCCCAAGTATTGGGATTTCAATAGTGTGCCACCACACCTGGCTGCATATAGAATTTCAATAAAGGATTTAGAATGTTAAAGGGGAATTAAGAACTCATGTTCCTCCTAATGGCCACCATTGTGGTTAGATTGTCTCTTCAATGAACAAACTGGACTCTTCTTGACTTCACGGAGGGCACTGTAATGGTCAAAAATGGTCTCTGGGTTTCAAAATTGTATTGTATATCACTTTTCTAAAATTCAACCAGAACCACAAAATAAAGTATAAAAAAGCTGATGAAGTAATATTACTTTAAGAAGCTTCTAGAGAAGGACCGGTGGTTAAGGAAAAAACCAAATGGGGTAAGAGATGAGTAACCTGATAAAATTTGGGCTGATCGAAATGCCCTTGTAACTTTCCTCCCAGGCAAATAATACGCATACCATTCTTAAACATTTTGGGGGAAAAAAAGTCAAAAGGTACAAACTTTTCTGATTTGCTAATAATTCGCTTCATAAAGTGTTTTAATTTGAGTTTTCTACCAACAAAGAAGTGACACTCATAGGGTAAACATAAAATCATATATACATAATTTTGCTTTTATTCAAGCTGTAAGTTTGGGTAGCAGCTAGGAATGCAGAGGAGGAGAAG
>PVLC010042094.1:0-13105 GCA_004027655.1 Graphiurus murinus
AAAAAAAAAAAAAAAAAAAAAAAAAAAGCAGCTCAACTCCAAACAAACTTTGTACATAACCAGGATTTGGGAGGAATCTGGAGATACCCCCATACCCCCAGTCTCATGCACCATGAGTCAGCCAATGGTCCTAGGACAAGGGCCTAATATTTGTGCTGCCTCAAGGTGTTGCCTGTTGTTCCAACTTCATTTCTTATCCTGACTTCCCTCTCGAAGCTGTTGTCTTGTCTTGCCTTAGGTTTAGGAATCTGTCTGTCTTCTCCTGGTATTTGGCCCTTGCCTTATCCTTGGTATAAGGTCATGGCTCAGCTTCTCATGGATGTGATAACCTGCCCTGTCTCTGCTCTGCTGAAGGACTCCAGGGTTTAGTCCATCTCCTTGAGACTGTGAGACCTCAACAGAGCACGTATAGACACGGTGGTGCCATAGAAGAAGGAGCTGATGTTAAGACAAAAAGCATGCTTGGAGCTAGGCGTGGTGACATATATCTGTAATCCCAGTACTTGGGAGGCTGAGACTGAAGGATCACAGGTTGGAGGTCATTTTTAGCAACTTAGTAAGATCCTTAGCAATTTCTCCTGTTTCAAGATAAATAAATAAAATAGGCATGGGAGTGTAGCTCAGAGGTAGAACTTCCCTGCATTCAATTCCCAGTACCAGAAAGAGGGAGAGAGAGAGAATTGGGGGCGGGGAGAGAGACAGACAGCATGTTTGGCAAGAGTTTTACTTTGGGGTTTCCAAAGTGCATCCTTTAAAAGGTGGCCAAGACAATCGTGATGGTTAAGGGTAAGCAGAGCCACTGAAGAGGTTGGTCCCCACCTTGCTGATGCTAATTCAGGCAAGGCAGAGCATGGGGAGAGGAAAGGAGGTCACAGGAGTGTTGATTAATGATGTTGGGGCCACAGAAGGAAAAAGCAAAGATGCCATTCTGCAGGACTCCATCGCTGATACCAGCAGCCAGTGCCCTTCTAATGTCCCAGCATGGATGATGTTGGAGAAGCCGGGAAACTGGCATAAAACAAACATCTGCTGTGACCCCTGCTGTATGACAGGCTTTTTATCAAGCAAGTGTTTAATCTCTATAGTGCTTTCTTGTTTACAAACTATGCCATGTTTAGATGTCAGTCTAAGGCATATGCCTGTAATCCTGGTACTTGGGCGGGAGGATTGCTGGTTTGAGGACAGCCTCAGCAACTTAGTAAGACCCTGCTTCAAAATAAAAAGTAATGAAAAAGGGGGGGGTGGTGAGGGGAAGAGGGTGGAGGTGTAGCTCAGAGGTAGAATGACCCTAGGTTTACTCCCCAGTACCCCTTTCAAAAACAGCATAAAAGGCTGGGGGTATAGCTCAGTGACAGAGAGCTTGCCTAGCTTGTGTGTGGCCCTGGGTTCTATCCCTAGCACACAGACACAGACACAGACACACACACACACACACACACACACACACACTCACACACACACACGCACGCACACCACCAACAAAAAACAAAACTCAACCAAAGTGTGGAAATAGATGCCAGTCTAAAACCAGATTTAGACATCTGTACTGTCTAATTCCATAACCCACATAATTTCTGTTTCCTGTTGTGTTTTATGTAACTACATTTTTCTGTCCCAGCATTTCTGGCTCATGGCGAATGATAAGGAATTTTAGGAGGATAATTGAGCAGCTCACAAGGTAGCTTGATTTTCCAACAGATCTGCTCTGTATTTGGGGGTCTGTGATTTCTCAGTGACTGCTGGGCCTGGGGGATGGAAAACGAGGGACTTGCATGGCAGAGCAGGGAGTACGAGAGACAGACACGTCACTGTGCTTCTCCAGGCCTGGGAGGCTCCCCATGGAGAGCTTGGTTCTTGGTGGTAGACTCTGTCATCTCGTTGTCATGAGATTTGTGGACTCATTAAACTTTCTCTACTGGACAAAAAGAATGAGAGAGGAAATAATATGTGTACACCTGTAATCCCAGTTCTTGGGAGGTGAAAACAGAAGGATTGCAGGTTCAAGATCAGCCCCAGCAACTTAGAGAGACCCTCAGCAATTTAGCAAGACCCTATTAAAAAAAAAAAAAAAAAAAAAGAGCCAGGCATGGTGGCATGAGCTTGTAATCCCAGCATTTGGGAGGCTGAAACAGGAGGATTCGGGTTCCAGGCCAGCTTCAGCTACCTAGTGAGGCACTCTGCAACTTAGTGAGACACTGTTTCAAAATAAAGAATAAAAAATAGGGCTGGAGGTATAGCTCAGAGGTAGAGCAGGAATTTAGTCCTAAGTCTGGCTGTCTCCAGTTCTTGTGATCGGAACCTCCAGGATATACTGCATCCTTGGTGGGAATAGAAACCCTGGTGAGACTAGCACAAGCATGGAGAGCAAGCTCCTTGGAGGCTTGGAGGCATCCCAGAGGACTCGGCAAGGCTCGGGGCCTAATTCAAGATGCTCCATTAGGGGTCTTCTTCAGGTCATCTCTGGCTACATAAGAGGTGTGATGGTGTATGCCTGAAAAGTAGTTGGGAGGCCGGGACAGGACGATCGCAGGTTTGAGTGAAATCCTGTTCCCTGTTTCAGAATAAAACAGGCTGAGGGTGTTGCTCAGAGGTAGAATACCCCTGGGTTCAATCTGCCCAACCATATCCACATACAAAGAATTGCTAGCAGCTGATGGGTGACTTCCCCAAGGAGCTCTGCGGTGGGGACTTTAGTCCTGGGGCTTCCAGGACAAGAACACATATCTAGGCAGAAGGTCTGAGCACAGCTCTTATGACAGAGGCAGCTGGAAGAGGGAGAGCCACAAAGACATCCATCCAAGAACATTTGAAGACTCCCAGCCTGCCCAAAGACCCTGTCCTTTCTCTCATCTTCCTTCCTAGAGCACAATTCAAGAGCCCACCAGCCTCGCTCACAGCCTTTGTTTGCTGGCACTTTGTGTGCATAGAGAGCCATTTGAACCTTTTTATAAAGAATTGTAGTTTGGGGCTTAACAGCGGAAGCGAGCTGAACTGCAAAGCATGCTGGGGGATGTAAAAATAACATTGGAGAGGAGCCGCCCTGTTCTGGGCCTGAGGTCATATCTCAGATGTATTGTTCACCTTGCAGTACTTCACAGACTCCTGGGCTTAGAGCTTCCTCAGAAATAACAACTCTGGGGGGCTGGCCTTGAAACTCTATCCTCTTTTTTTTTTTTTTTTTTGTGGAACTTGTGGATGGAACCCTGGGTCATTCTACCTCCGAGCTACACACCCAGACCTATTTTTTATCCTTTATTTTGAAACAGGGTCTCACTAAGTTGTGGAGTGCCTCACTAAGTAGCTGAGGCTGGCCGCGAACCTGGATCCTCCTGTCTCAATCTCCCAAGTACTGAGATTACAAGCGTGCACCACCACGCCTGGTGAAACGCCATACTTTTAAAAGAATGGGACACCCAGAGTGACTGGTCTTTCTCCATAGAGCAAATCTCCCCCCACCCCTCTCTCTCTTTTGTGTTGCTGGGGATTGAACCTAGGGGTGTTCTACCTCGAAGCGACACCTCCAACCCATTTCTTACATTCCTTTTTGTTGTTGTTGTAAGTTGCTAGGGATCTATTTTTTATTTACTATTTTTTGGTACTGGGGATTGAACCAGGGGGAATTCCACTTCTTAGCTACACCCCCAGCCTCTTTCATTTTTTGCTTTGAAACAGAGGCTTGTTAAATTGCTGAGCCTGGATTCAAACCTGAGATCCTCCTGTCTCAGCTTCCCAAGTACGGGGGTTATAGGCATGCACCACAATGCTCGGCTTTCTGGGGGTCTTGCTAAGTTGCTGAGCTTGGCCTCAAACCTGTGATTCTCTTGGCTTAGCCTCCTAAGTATTGGGATTATAGATGTGTGCCAAGCCTGGCTTCAAACAAACCCATCTTTGCAGAGCCTATGCATGCACAGGCTTGCTTGTTAATCAGCTGGTGGCTGGCCAGATCCTCTGAGGTCCTGGAGGGAGTCTGGAGGGAACTGAATCTATGACCCTCTGGAGAGAGGGATCAGCCTGCAGTGCCCTAGCCTGTGGAGAAGGCAGGATGACCGCTCCCTAGCAGAGTCCAAGAATCTCCTGGAGGCTGTCAGCTTCTCCCTGTGATGCTGGCTACCTCTGACCAGTTCCATCTGTGGATATCCTCAGATTGTCTCGGGATGCTTTCTCCAAGAGAGGCCCCCTTTCACCTACATTGGTTCTTTCCATCCTGTGGTCCTTAGTCCTTAGTTCCCATATGGGTCAGCAGGGGGGGCATAGATGTGGTTCCTCCAGCAATAGAGGAGGAAGAGGTGGTGGCCCCAAGTTGTCCTTGGAGGTGATGTCTGGAGTGACATCCCACTTGTTGAGTGCCGTGGTTTGGAGATGGGTTGAGTGCGTTCCCTCAAAGTTTCATGTGTTCAAAATGCAATTCCCATTGGGGAGACAGCAAAAGGGTGGAAAGATAACCCAACCCTGGTGTTTAGAGATGGGGCCTTTGGGGGGTGA
This sequence comes from Graphiurus murinus, assembly GCA_004027655.1. NCBI lineage: Eukaryota > Metazoa > Chordata > Mammalia > Rodentia > Gliridae > Graphiurus > Graphiurus murinus. Next base: position 4,483 of record PVLC010042094.1, read on the forward strand.
TTAAGATTAGATAAGGTCCCCAGGTTTGAATGCTGGTGATTAATTAGAAAGAAAAAGACCAGGACAGACTCACAGGCAGGCTCCCTGTTTCTTGCCATGTGATGCCCTCTGCTGTTTTGGGATTCTGCTAGGAAGAAGGTCATCATCAGATATGCAGCCCCTTGAACCTCTAGAACAGTCAGCTAAATAAACCTTGGTTCTAGAGCTGGGAGCAGTGGCATAAGCCTATAATCCAAGTACTTGGGAGGCTGAGACAGGAGGATCGTAAGTTTGAGACCAGGCTCAGCAACTTAGCGAGACCTTGTTTCTTTTCTCTATCCTCTCTCTCTCTTTTTCAGTAGTGGAGATTGAACCCAGTGGCACTACATTCTACCTCTGAGCTACACTCCCCAGGCCTATTTTTTTGTTTTTATTCTTTATTTTAAAACAGGGTCTCACTATGTAGCGGAGGCTGGCCACAAACTTTTAATCCTCCTGTCTGAGCCTCCCAAGTACTGGGATCTCAAGTGCATGCCACCATGCCTGGCTCTCTGGTTTTTTTTTTTTTTTTTTTTTTTTTGGCACTGGGGATAAAACCCAGGGACATTCTACTTCCCAGCCCTATTTTATTTTTTAATTTGAAACAGAGTCTCGCTAGGTTAATGAGCATCTGACTTCTTTCTAATGCTATCCTCGAACCTGTGACCCTCCTACCTCAGCCTCTCAAGTACTGGTATTACAAGTGTACATCACCCTACCTGGCTATCTGTATTGTCTTTTTTTTTTTTTTAAGTATTTTTAAAATTGGTGCATTGTAATCATACATCTTTGTTAGGTACAAGCTGGTAAAGGCACACATGCACACATCTCTCATTTAACCCTTCTCCAATTCCTGCCCCACTCCCTCCCCCTCCTTTCTTCTCAAGTTCAGTTTAGTGATTGACTTTGATATGTTTGTGAAAGTACGTCATGTGCATTAGGGTGTTTCCATCCCTTCCTATCACCTTCAGTTAAGTCATCTTCTTTGCTTATCTAAGGTTTAGTATTATCTTAAAATTCAAACTTAAAAGAGAAAAGAGACAGGTGGCCTTTAATACCTTCTGCAACTGAGAGACCACGTCTGTCTGCTAGCCTGCTCCCCAAATCCTGTGATGTCACACTCATGCTTGTGTGTTTTAAGACTTTCTTGTTCCCTTTAGGATAATTTCTAAATTGTTATTTTTGCCTAATTTTGAAAACTATGGCAAATACCTATAACATAAAATGCACCATCATCACCATTTTAAGATATACAGACAGGCATGGTGGTGTATTCTTGTAATCCCAATGCTTGGGAGGCTGAGATAGGAGAATTGCAAGTTGAAGACCAGCCTCAGCAACTTATTGAGGTCCTCAGCAACTTAGTGAGACCCTGTTTCAAAATAAAAATCATAAAATAGGACTGGGGATGTAACTAGGAGGTAGAATGTCCCTGGGTTCAATCCCCAGTACCATACTCACACATAAAAAGATATACAGCCCAGCAGTATTAAATACATTCATCGTGTGCAAACATCATCAGAACACTTTTTTGTTGTTGTTCTTTTGTTACTGGGGATTGAAACCAGATATGTTCTACATCCGAGCGATACTCCAAGCCTGGTTTTATTTCTTATTTGGAAACAGGGTCTCACTAGGTTGCTGAGAGCCTCGCTAAGTTGCTGAGGCTGGTTTTGAACCAGCGATCTTCCTGTGTCAGCCTCCCAAGTACTGATATAAGAAGCATGGGTCACCAGCCCAACTGCCAGAATACTTTTATTTGTAAAATGGAAACTCTGTACTCATGAAACAACTCCCCATTTCCCCTTCTCTCTCATCTTCAGCAACCACCGTTCTATTTCCTGTCTTTGATTTTAACTATTCTAGGGACCTCATATTTGTCTGTGAGGGGTTTATTTCACTCAACATAGTATCCTCATGGTTTATCCATGTTGTAGCACAGGACAGAATTTCTTTCTTATTAAAACAGAATGCTATTCTGCTGCATGGATGTATCTCATTTTTCGTATCCATTCATTTCTTTGATGGACTCTCGGGTTGCTTCCAGGTTTTAATTATTATGAATCTTCTTTAGCCTAGCAGATGTCCTCCCTGGCGCACCTCTATGCTCCCTTTTTCTCAGTTCACCCTCCAGTTCTGAACAACTTTCACACACACACACACACACACACACACACACACACACACACACACACACACCCTATGGTCTATGTCTGCCCTTATTCTGTAATTTCTTCTTGGAATGTCTTTTAGTCCCTTCAAACCCAGTTTAGAGCTCTGTCCTTTTCCTCTCTCCCCTGAATTTTATATACTCCTTTAGTTGAATTAAGGACACCATATTTTGACATGAGAAATAAAATGCCCATTTATCGGGGTGTGGAGGCGTATGCCTATAATTGCAGTGCTTGAGAAACTGAGACAGGACAATCACAGGTTGGAGACCAGCTGCAGTAATTTAGCAAGACCCTGTTTCAAAACAAAAATAGAAAGGGTTGGGGATATAGCTCAGAGGTAGAACTCCCCTGGGCTCAATCCCCAGTATAACATATACACGCACACAAAATTGCCCATTCATCTTTTTTTATTAGATTTTCTTACTCCCAGTAGGAAGAGAGTTACCCAATATCTCAACAATTTGTTTTTTTCTTGTTTTTAATGTGCTTTTATTGATGCATTATCGTCTCACATCATAATGTTATCTCAATAATTTGTGCCCTATTATCTACCACAGTGCCTACTATCTATCACCATTTCAATGAATAAATATAAGCGGATTATCAATTAGATAGAAAAGTCTTCTTTACTCACATAATGACAGCTCAGTCTTCAATTGTTTTGGCCCAAATCTTCTAACCATTTTTGACTCTATTGTTTTTCACCCTACATTGAATATGTCAACAAATCATATTGACTCTATCTTCAAAATAGGCACTGACTTTTCTACAAAGACACCAGCATATCTTTTTTTTTTTTTTGGAGGGGTATTGGGGATTGAACCCAGGTGTATTCTACATCTGAGCTACATCCTCAGCTTATTATTATTTTTATTATTTGTTACCAGGGATTGAACCCAGGGATGTTCTACCTCCAAGTTACAGCCCTAACCCTTTAAAATTTTGAAACAAGGTCTCAGTAAGTTGCTGAATGTCTTCCTAAATTGCTAAGGCTGGCCTCAAACCTGAGATCTTCCTGACTTAGCCTCTTAAGTACTGGGTTTACAGGCGTGCACCATTGAGTCTGATTTAAGACGCCACTATATCTAGCTTGGAATATTGTGATTCATTCTCATTCTCTCTCTCTCTCTCTCTCTCTCTCTCTCTCTCTCTCTCTCTCTCTCTCTCTCTAAATTTGGTACTAGGGATTGTACCCAGGAGCTTTCTATCTCTAAGCCACACCTTAGCCTTTTTTATTTGGAAAGAAGTTCTCTTTAAATTGCTGAGGCTGACCTCAAATCTGCAATCCTCCTGTCTTAACCTCCCAAGTAGTGGGATTACAGGAGTGCACATCACATCCAGCCTTGTGATTGCTCTTAACTGGTGTCCCGCTTTCCCATTAGGAGCAGAGCAGCCAGAGAGATTCTGTTAACACACTAGAAGGAAGGAGCGAGACCCTCACAGTGGCGTGCAAGGCCCTCCTCTGCTCAGGGTGCCACTCCCCTCCCACTCCTTCCTTCGCTTCCCTGTCCCCTTTCCTACTCTCCTCACCTTGCTTCCTCTGCTTTAGCTACTAGTGTTTCCTTGCTTCCCTTTGCACTCTCCAGCTGTGACTTCTGCGCTGTCCCCTCTTCTCAGAATATCCTCACTCCTGCTGGGCCTTTCCTGATCTCCTTTAGGCTTTAGCCCAGATGTCACCCATTTGTGAAGCCTTCCCTAACCATTCTATGGAAAACTAAACCCTTTCCTAGCATTCATCATCCCTCTTCTGTTTTTGTTTTTCTAATAGTTCTTTTTCTTGTCTAACATGGTATATGCACAGGACTCAGTAATTGTGCTTATAATCTGTCTGATATTAGGATGCAAGGTCCCGGAAGGTGGGCTTTTTTGTCTCTTTTGTTCATTGCCATATCTCTAGTGACCATCACACAGTAGGCCCTCAACAAACAGTTGTTGAATGGGAGACTGAAACTTATGAAGAAGACGCAGAATCTCTTCAAAGCAAGTCAGAATGCAAAGAGGATGATTACTATGCAGATAGGTGAGTTCAAAAATCCATTTGCTCAAACCAGTTGATACAAGTTGAAGAATGATTATGATAAGAATTGGATGAGAAGCTGGGCATGATGGCACATGCCTGTCATCCAGTACTTGGGACACTGAGGCAGGAGGATGGCAGGTTTGAGGACAGTCTCAGTAATTTAGACTCTCAGCAGCCTAGCGAGATCCTATTTCAAAACAAAAATTAAAACGAACTGGGGATGTAGTTCAGAGGTAGAAGGTCCCTGGGTTCAAACCCTAGTACCACCATCACCAAAAGAACAACAACAACAAAAAAAACCAAAAGAAAACAAGAACAAAACAACAACAAAAAAATTGGGTAAGAGTAGAACACGCAACACGATGCACTGGGTTGTGAAACTCAGTATGGGTTGAATGCTGGGGCCTTATTGTCATAGCAGCAGCACTTGACTATAGGAGGGTTTCAGCCTTGTTGTCATAGCTGTGGAATCTGGTTGTAGGAGGCCTTCAGCTTGCTAGCATGCAAGGTGGGCTGAATCCTCCAGGAAGGAGCACCCGCAATCTCTTCCACCAGTCTTGAATTCTGGGTCCAAGTCCTTGAATCCCTGACCCTCTGACAATCTTCAGTTTGTACTTTGGATGCTCGAGAAGCCTGAGGTAGATTCTTTTCAAATCCTTTGTGTTTGTGTGATGCTGGGAATTGAACCCAGGGGTTTTCTATCTCTGCGCCACACCCCCAGCCCTTTTTATTTTGAAACAGGTGATCTCACTAAGTTTCTGAGGCTGGCCTCTAACCTGCTTCTGCCTCCCAAGTACTGAGTTTACAGGTGTGTGCCACCATGCCCAGCTTGCTTTGCAATCCTCATTGGTAATTTCATATAAGATCTATTTATACAGAGATACATGTTTTTAAACCAAAATTATTGTATTCGATACAAATTTGAATACATATTTGAATATGTACATATTGAATATGCATACTACTTAAAGTGTTTGAAACATTTAAGAATATCTTCTTAATTTGACCTGAAATATCAAGGATGATTGCTTAAGTTGAATTAACCAAATTTATGTTTGATTTGATTCTGTCGAAATGCAGATGAGCATCAGTTTATTAAATGTACACATTTTAATTTAGTAGATTTTCAAGGGTTGTTTAAGTGCTTATGAGCACTTGAAGGGTTTGAAAAATCAGGTACGTTAAATTTGTGATTGCAGTTTAGAAAGCTTAAGGGAATCTAGTTAATTGAGTTTATAATGTTTAAATATTTAGGAGAATTTGTTTCTTCCGATTTCTTTTTGTGTGTATGTGACTTTACTTTGAGTAAGGAGAACTTGATTATAATGAGTACTTAAATTATTTGAGGGAATTTAGCATTAAATTTTTAGAGTAAGACCGGGCATGGCAGTACATGCGTGTAATCCCAGTACTTGAGAGGCTTGAGACAGGAGGATCGTAGGTTCAAGAACAGTCTCAGCAACTTAATGAGAGTCTCAACAACCTAGCAGAACCCTGTTTCCAAACAAAAAATAAAAAAAAATTCTATTTTTCATTTGGAAACAGGGTTTCACTAAGTTGCTGAGGCTAGCCTCGAACCTGCAATTCTCCTGTCTCAGCCTCCCAAGTACTGGGATTACAGGTGTGTACCCCCACACCTGGCTATGAAGTGGACACTCTTGACTGGGCTTTTGGAATTCAGGGGACTGAGATGGTGAAGACAGAGGTTCATTGAAAGGAACGATGTGCTTATGCTAATTCTGGGAGGTTGTGGAGTGAGGAAGAAATATTATGATGGAGGGAAACGAGTTATTTGTTGAGCCTCTGCTTGGCGCTGTTCCCTGGACCAGGAGCTTCCCCCATCCTTACCTTGCTCGTGGTGTCAGTAAACTTCATAAGCTCACAAATGGATGCGTTGATTTTTGGACCTGCATGACGAAAAGGAGAATGATTGGCACAATCCCCTCCTCACGGTGTAGGGGTAATAGTTCAGGAAAGGAAATATACGACACAGGCTAGAGAAATTACAGACTGAGAACCAAGAAATAAAATGTGGTAACTAGGAAATTACAGTCCAACCCAAGAATTCAGCCAGCCAAAGTCATATGTTCAAACCAGAAATAACTCAGGAGAAGGAAACATGTCTTGACTCCTTACAAGAAAGTGATTTAGATGGGCATGGTGGTGCGTGTCTGTCATCCCAGTACTTGGGAGGCTGAGATGGGAGGACTGGGGGGTTTGAGGACAGCCTCAGCAACCTAGCAAGACCCTCGGCAACTTAGTGAGACCTTGTTTCAAAATAAAAGAGTGAAAATGGGCTGGGGATGTAGCTAAGGGCTAGAAAGCTCCTGAGTTCAATCCCTAGTATGAAAAAAAAAAAAAAAAAAAAAAGCATTTTAGAAGGAATTATTCTTCCACCTCAATTGCCGGCCACAGGTTCTACCTAGTTCAGTGATCCATGTGTGAAAGGGTCTGAGGCGCTCGCCTTTCGTCATCCTCCAAGGAGTGACCCCTGACCCAGGTGTGCAGCATTTCTTCCAGCTTCGAGAACTCAAGTTGCTTAGTTCTTTCCCTATCTGGTCTCTTGGAGCCCTCATGGGAAATCATGACCCTCTAGAAGCCCCAGACAACAAACTCATACCCTTTGGAATTTCCCAGCAATGATATAGGCAGTGCTATTTTGATCCCTGTTCCAATAATTAATTCTGTTGGAGACTTACCAAGAGGGTACTCAAAAAAAAAATTTTTTTTTCCTTCTTTTCATTTTTTGGTACTGGAGTTTGAACGTAGAGGCATTCTACCTTCGAGCTATAACCAAACCCTATTTTATTTTGAAATGGAGTCTTGCTAAGTTGCTGAGGCTGTCCTCAAACCTGCGATTCTGTCTCAGCCTCCCAAGTACTGGGATTACAGATGTGCGCTGCCATACCCGGCTTCAAAAGTGTTTGTTGAATAAATCAATTTCCTTGAATTTTTTGGTTGGCTGGGCCACAGAAAGAAACAAGGGAATTATCTTTCAATTTTAGGTTTTGCTTTCTTGAATTTGAATTATGGTTCTGTGGTGTGGAACTCAGAAGGGATGAGAGTGAAAATAAATACCTTTCCTCTTCCCCCGCCCCCCTTGGTTCCCCAGCTGCTCAGTGTGCTTCTTCAGAAGGTATTCATTTCTTGCATGTATGGATACATATATATGCTCTCCCTTTTAAAAGATTTAATAGCATCAAGTGGTTGCAACCTATGTGCATTGTTCTGCTACTTTGTGGTGTGTGTGTGTGTGTGTGTGTGTGTGTGTGTGTGTGTGTGTGTGTGTGTTACTGGAGACTGAACCACCCAGGGACATTCTACCTCCAAGCTACACCTCCAGCCCTACTTTTATTTTTTATCTTGAAACAGGGTCTGGCTAGGTTGATGAGAGTTTCACTACTTGCTGGGGCTCCTCGAGCCTGCGATCTTCCAGTCTCAGTTTCCCAACTACTGGGTTACAAGCATATGCCACCACGCCTGGCTTGTGCCTTACTTTTTAAATATAACAACATAGCAGGGTGTGGTGGCGCATGCTTATAATCCCAGTACTTGGGAGGCTGAGACAGGAGGATTGCAGGTTGGCTGCCAGACTCAGCTACTTAATGAGACCTTCTGCAACTTAATGAGACCCTGTTTCCAAATAAAAAATAGGGCTGGTGGTGTAGCTCAGAGGTAGAATTCCCCTGGATTCAATCCCCAGTACTGCAAAAACCAACAACAACAAAAACTTGGTGATCTTTCCAGGTCAGTAATGAAAAGCTGCCCTTTTTTTGTTTGTTTGTTTTCAAAGTCTACACAATGCCACATTTTATGAATGCTCCATTTAAGCAGTCCCCTGATGAGGGACAGTCAGGTTATTGCTTCTCTCTTGCAGTCATCCACAAAATAACACTAATCACAAAGCAATGTTGGGTTAAAGCAATTTGGAATCTAGAGCCACGGAGACCCTCAACCAAAAATATTTGCATGCAACCTCTGACTTATATTTCATGCAAAGAACCTGCAGGCTTGCTGAACTTTTCAATGTTTTCTTTCTGGGGAGATAAAAGGGAATGGGCAGAGGGGCTCTGTCTGGCTTTCTCTTTCATCTTTTTCTCCCCCCCCCCCAGCCAGATGTGACAGATACGCACAAGCTGTGGACATCGATCTTTATCGCCTTGTTAAGGAAGTTTGACCAGCAGCATCAATATCACGGGGTGCTCCTAAGAGATACAGACTCTGTTTCTACCCCAGACCTACTGAATTAGACTTGCATTTTAAACAAGATCTGTGGCTGAGCTGATTCCTACTTTCTTTAGAGTTTGAGTCTGGCTGGTTAGCAGCCTGCGTGGGTTTACTGCAGGAGTTGCATGCCTCTGGAGAGGGGCAGAGACGCCAGGCTCCTGGTCCCTATGGGTAAAACTCCCTA
>PVLC010042095.1:0-13090 GCA_004027655.1 Graphiurus murinus
AGCCGGGCGTGGTGGCGCACGCTTGTAATCCCAGCATTCGGGAGGCTGAGACTGGAGGATCCGGGTTCGCGGCCAGCCTCAGCTACCTAGTGAGGCACTCCGCAACTTAGTGAGACTCGGTTTCAAAATAAAGAGTAAAAAATAGGGCTGGGGGTGTAGCTCGAAGGTAGAACGCCTCTGAGTTCAATCCCCAGTACCGAAAAAAAAAAAAAAAAAAAAAAAAAAAAAAAAAAAAAAAAAAAAAAATAACGTAGCAACCACTTACTAGTATTTATGTTGTATTAAGTATCGTAAGTTATTTAGAGGTTATTTAAAGTCACCTCTCCACAGGTGACCAGAGAGACCAGGTCAGAGCGGTGGCCCCACACCGGTGCCCGTGCACAACGGGATGGCCACAGGAGGAGATGGCGAGTGCAGGCCCCAGGAGAGGCCCAGGAGGACCAGCCCTCACAACATCTCCATCCTGGGCGTCCAGCCTCCTGAGGAGCCTCCCTGCCTGCAGCGCTGTCCCGGCCCCTGGCTGACCAGGACAGCCTCGTCTGTGCCCCAGCAGCTTACGGGGGCAGGGCCCCTCCCCACCGCTCACCCCCCTCATCAAGGCCACACTACATGGGCCCTTTCTGGAACCCCTTCCAGGCTCCCTCCTACCAACCAGCCCACTGAAGCCCTGCCCCTCCAGGGCCCCTAGGCCTGTCCTCCTGCTCCCAGGCACCGCCGTCCACCTCTGCAGCACCCCCCCACAGCACACGGGGCACCCCCCCGCCCCCCGCCACAGCCTGGGAGGAGGCAGCGAGGGCAGGCGGTGGCCATGGAGTGCAAGTGAGAGCCCAGGGCCCTGGGTATCTGAAGGCACCATAGAGCGGCCCCGAGCGAGGCCAAGAGCACAGGCCCAGGACCCCAGACCTGGCGCAAGAGAAAAGGCGGCACCAAAGGGGTTCCACGAAAGAGAGGAGAAAAAAGAACCAGAGTCCATTACAGATAGGAAGGAGACGCCAGTGGGAGGCGGGAGCTGGCAGAAAAGAGGAAAAAGGCCCACAGAGGCCCCTGCAGGCGGCCTCCGCTCCGCGCACCCCGAAGCTCAGAGCACTCACCGATAAGCGTCTTCAGGCACTGGCCCGAGGCGGTGTCCCAGATGCGGCTGCAGAGAGAAAAACCAGGGAAGAGCCAGTTACTCCAGGAGCCGGGGGTGCTGGGCTCCCCTCAAACTTAACGGTCGCACTCGCACGTTCTAGGGGCAGACGAGGCACCTCAGGACCTACGTCCCTCTCGCCCTTCGACAGGTGGCCAGTGAAAGCCACCAACACAGGGCCTCCTTGCAGGCCTCTGTGCTCCCGCAGAGTCTCCACACTCGCGGTTTCTGGACACCCCTATGGTCAAGGAGCAAGAGAACACTCCAAGACTGCTGTTCCCAGGACCTCTGTGCCAGGCTTGGGATCATGCCGGCTGCAGGCACACAGGGGGCACGCCCCTCCCTGCACTGACGGCACCCACACTTCTAGGCCTGCTCCCCTTTGGAGGGGTGCCGGCCGGAAGGGGATGGCCCCGCTGATCTTAACAAACGCGGACACACCATTCCCCTGTTAACCGTGCCGGGCAGGGGAGACCTCACAGCACTGGGATCCCCGCAGCTCCTCCTCCAGCTGCTCAGCTTGGGCGGGAAGGGCTTGTGTGGTGCTGGGGACTGAACTGAGCAGGGGGGGCATTCTCCCTGAGCTCCACCCTAGTAGCCCTTTCTGTTTTTGTGCTGAAATAGGGTCTCTCTGGTGCGCTCTCCTGGAGGCTCGGCCTCCCACTTCCCGCGAGGCCAGGAAGGGCAGTCAAGGAACTGCTGTCCAACCCAAGAGGGCCTCAGGCCCACTCACTGCACAGCCCGCCTGCCCCGCCTCCCTCTGGACCTCAAACTCACTGGGGTGGAAACTTCTGGAAGAAAAGATGTAACTGGGCATGGTGGCGCACGCTTGTAATCCCAGCATTTGGGAGGCTGAGACCGGAGGATCCGGGTTCGCAGCCAGCCTCAGCTACCTAGTGAGGCACTCCGCAACTTAGTGAGACCCGATTTCAAAATAAAGAATAAAAAATAGGGCTGAGGGTAGAGCTCAAAGGTAGAATGCCCCTGAGTTCAATCCCCAGTACTGCAAAAAAAAGAAAAGATGTGCATCCTTTATTTTGTTTTTTTTTGGTGGTGGTACTGGGAGCTGAATCCAGGAATATTCTCCCTCCAAGGTACACTCCCAGCCCTATTTTAACTTTTGCTTTTGAAACAGGCTCTAAGTCACTAAGGGTCTTGCTAAGCTGCTGAAGCTGGCTTCAAACCTGCAATCCTTGCATCTCGGCCTCCCAAGTACTGAAATTACAGGTTTGTGCCACCACACGCAGCTGTGTCCCTCCTTTAATACACAAGAGCAGGCCTTGACTGAGTATTTGTTGATCCCGTAAAGATTCACTTACCAGAGACCATCGTAGCTACTTGAAACTATCAAGGATCCATCACGATTAAAATGAACCTAAGAATGAAAGAGCGGGAGGGGAAAGCTTACTTCCCATCAGTCCACTGCGCTCCCCAGAGTCCTCCTAGCCAGGGACCCAGGGCAATGGCTGTGCACCCCACTGCATGCTCCCACCAAGCCCTGCTCACTTCCTGCAGCCACTAACAGGGACAGAAGAGTAAAGCACACCAAGCAAGCCTGTCACCTGCTGTCTCCAGGAGTCGGGGTAGACAGCCAGGCACAATCAGCCCCGAGGCACAGCCGAAGCCCTCGGTCGTCAACTATGAATACACTGCTGACGTGAAACTAACCTAGCCAGCCGAGACCCACTCGGAATCGACTAAAAAGAACTTCCCTGACTTCACAGCAAAAAAGAAATGACAAAAACCATGAGAGGCACCCCTTTTTAGTTACTAACACTGGAACTCCTGTGCCCTCTCATTCATACACCCATGCCTACTGAAAGCCATCTCGAGAGCCAAGTCCCAAACGCCAGGATCACCACGGGTGCCAGACGCTGCACTGGGGACCCTCAGGAGCTCTCAGAGGGACAGGTGGACCCAGGATCGCATCTCAGGACAGGTGTGCCTGCGCACGTGCCACCAGCCCTGCGCGCTGGCTACCTCAGTGCTGCCTCAGTGCTGCAGTCGCTCCTGTCGGAAGGCTTGAGCCTGGTCCCCTTGAGCCAGGGCAGTCGAAGTACTTTCTGATAGAAACTGCACCTGACTGCAGTTCCTCTCACACTTCCTCAGTTTTTCTTTTCATACTTTTTTCCCCAAGTGAATCTTAGTGGGAATAAATGGAATCGCATCCAGAGTTCGAGTCCGTCATAAATGTCTATCATTTTGTGTCCTGAGGACTAACCTTTTGACAAAGAGAACTCTCATCTCATGCCATCTCAGGGGATGCGAAGCCCCCGGGGCCGTCACCCAGGTGTCTGAGACTCCACCACCGGCGGCTGCCGATGCTTGGGGGCCTCTCGGTCTCGGGCCGCCCTGAGCTGCAGCCACCTCGCCCTCCTCACGAGGTGCCAGCAGCATCTGGTGTGACAAACCAAAGTCTCCAGACGCGGCCAGATCCACACGCAGCAGAGGGCCCTGGAGGGCCGTGAGCATGGAGTGGCACTCACTGTGACCCGGTCTCTGTATTCTAATCGGGGCCTGCGGTAGGAATAAGTTCCTGGGGACGCGGCTCGCCTGGAGAACCACCGACAGGACTCCATGAGAGCGCCGCTGGCCACAGGTGTGACCAAGCCCCCCGCGGGCGCACGCACGCCAGAAGGAACCAGGTGAAACTCCTGGGCCTCGTTTCGACTGATGAGCGTGTTACTTCAGTGTGTGAGCTCTTGTAAGAACCGTTACGAGTTGCTTCTGCACACTTTGATATCTGAAAGCCCTGCGCGCTCGGGTGCCCCGCTCCAGGCTGGCGGCCCATGCTGGACGGCGAGGCCTGCGGAGCGGCTCCAGGGCTGCTGCAGAGCTCCACGGAGGCTGCCACTGTCTCCGCACACTGCACCGACAGGACACTCCTACAGCACCAGGTAGCTGTCTGGCCACCTGGTGACTAGCCTCTCCAGGTCTTTTCAGCCATTCAGCAGGGACCCGTCTACCTATGTTGATCCCTTTCTAGTGAGGCCTCTCTGCCAAAGAGTACGCATCGACACAGGTCCCCCAAAGCTGCACTACTCGCTCCACGCTTCCCGCGGCCTCCGCCGGCAAATGGCGTCCACTCACTGTGGCTTTCCTTTCAAGCTAGGTTCAGATCCAAGACATCACCACCCACCGCATGGTGCAGGAGAAAGAGGCGGCGGCAAGGCAGAGCCCACGGCGGCCAGCCCCGCCCGGGACGACAGGCAGCGAGAGCCCTCCAAGGGGTAGACGGAGCTACGGCAGGGCGAGGGAGAGTCGGGAGGACAGACAGGCCCAGGCTGACCAGGCGGGCGGGTGGAAAGAACTGGCAGAGGGCTCACGTGGCCTCATCTCAGCTCCGACGTACACCTGCCCAACCGTGGCACCACACGTGGCCTCATCTCCAGCTCCGACATACACCTGCCCGACTGCCCCACCCATACACAAAGCTCTAACAGAGAGTCACTGCGCCCTTCCGCAAACGTGAGGTTACAATAGGCACCCACTGAGGGAGCGTGGCCTTCAGTGTCGCCCTCAGATGCCCACCATCCTTCTGAAGCAGCAGGGGACAGCACCACCGTCATTTAGAAGCCGCACAGTGATGAGACTGGGGCAAGACGCATGTTTGAAACAAAACCCCCCTAGGGATGAAGGCAGCTCTGGGCAGCTGAGCCGGGGGCAGGGCACATCGGCTTCTCCGGCCCCTGCCTGCCGGTGTTAAACCCGTGGGAGACCTGCCTCGGGCCTCACAGGGCCCTGCAGCCACCCCGACGCTACGATGCTCAGAGCCCCGTCTGCCGCTCAAGGCCACCACTCAAACTCATCCTTCCGGTCACCTCCTGCCGCTCACTCTCCGTCCCCAGCGTGAAAGTCAGTTCCAACCTAGTGCATCGCAAAGCCTGGGCTGGCGGCAGGTCCTCAGGGAGGGCCCTGCACAGGCCAGGACACCCATCTCTCCAACATGCGTGGCTTGAGATGCAAGTGCTCAAACCCCTGCCCCAGCAGACTTAGGGAAGTGAGGGTGCACCTGCTGGGTAGCAACAGACGGCCCCTTTACACACCATGTCTCCACTCCAAAACACAGGCCAAAACACAGGCGTGGCTAGAACCCACCAGGAGCGCTTAACAAAGGGACCTTTGAGCAACTGACCAGGGCCTCCCAAATGCTAAGCAGGCGCTCTTCCACGGAGCTACCCCCAGCCCGGGGCCACCTCTTCCCATTTCATAATTCGTGGTTTACGGTGCCCACTTATCTGCCCACTGAAATGGCATCCGTACGACACCAGGACATGGACCACACAGCGCTTGCTCGCCAAGGCCCAGCATCAGACCTCACCTCAGCTGGGCCATCCCAACATCCAGCCGTCAAGTTACAATCGAGGCCCCTCTGCCCACCACAGCTTCTCCCAACGCCCCTCCAGGCCTGGCTGCCCCATCCTGTAAGACCCGGTTCTGGGGATGCAGCCCCTGAAAGCCCACAGCCAACTGCCTCCCAGCCCACATGAAGGGCCCCCTGGTGCTCCCACCCGCCTTCCTGCAGGCACACGGGGCCGAGAGGTCTCTTGGCCCAACCCCGGCCCGCGCAGGCGCACACGATGGGGACTCACGGCCGAGACAGGGTCGGAGTGAGCAGGCAGCGTCTTGAGGCACTTCCCGGTCTTCACGTCCCATATCCTCACACTCTCATCAAACTGGAGATGGAGAGGAGACCACGGTGACTCCAAGGAAGGGGCGGGGAGGACAGAGGCCCCAGCCCAAGACCGGCCGGCCCGGGGCCGAGCACCAGCACAGGCCGCCGCCCGCCACAGCGCCTCCCAGAGGAGAGAGCAGCGCACTTACAGACCCTGAGACGATGAGGTTGGACTGCGGGTTGAAATTGCAGCAGAAGACGTAGTTACTGTGCCCCTTCAGGGTTTTCAGACACTTTCCCTGAAACACAGCAGGATTAGGCCACGCGGCTCCCAGGGTGGCTTCCCCCAGCACCAGCCCTGGGCTTCGCAGCTCAGCTGACGACCTCTCAGTGACCAGCCACCCCCGGCCTCCCGCTCCTCCAGAAGGTAACTGGTGCCACTTACTGAGCTCACGTCCCAGATCTTCAAAGTTTTATCATCAGAGGCAGAAACGAGGAGGTTAGAATCTGACGACCAGGCCACATCGGATATTCCCTGGGGGAGGAAAAAGGAAAAGGGTCACCATCCTCTGGGACAAACGACAACTGACCAGTAAGAGGCCCAAATCCCAAACATGCACCCCCTCCTCTTGGGAAATCCTCTGCTAGTTTAACCACATGAAAGACACACACAAAGCCCAGAGGGAAAGGTCGCTCCTGGGGACTCTACCAGGCCTCGGGTGAGCAGGCAGAATGGGGCGGGGGGTTGCATCTGCACCCCAGCTGAGATGGGACCTCACCGCGGGTGCACTGCAGCTTCCCTGCTCAGTGTCAGGGTCGCTTCACAGGGGAAACCTACCAGCTTGTGACCAGAGATGGTTTTCTCAAACTTTCCGTCATAGGCGCCCCAAATTTTAATGAGTTTGTCAGCAGCTAGAAGAAATGAAGAGGAGCCGGAGCTCAGAGCAGGAACATGGCTGTCAAGTCAACCAGAGGCCAGAGCCTGGGCGAGTCCCACACCCACCCGGGGACCCAGAGGCACAGCCCAGCGTAGAGGGCCAGCCCGCCACCCCCACACCAGCCGTGAGCACTGCAAGAGGCAGCGACTCTAATGTCAGAGAGGGGACACACTACTCGCTGTGACGACCCGGTAGCGGGGTCGGGAAGCAAGCCACGCGGCCCACTCGGCCTGCTGCAGCTTGGACCGCCGGTCCTGCAGCTACGATACGCACATGAACTTGCCAGCCACTCTCCGTTGGGGCTGAACTTCACAGAGGATACAGCTTTCGTGTGGCCGGCCAGGGTGAATTTTAGAGCGTAGTTTGGCTTAACAGGTGTAGGCTGTTAGAAAGAGTACAACTTAAGTTAGCCCAAAGTAACCACCGCTGTCCAATGCAGCTGACTGGATTCCCAAAGCTCAAGTCCAAACTCAAGTCCATCTTCTGAGCTCCAAACCCAGAGCACACCAAGGGCCTGCTGAAACCTCTACCCAACCAACCCTCCCAGCTAGACACCTGAAGTCCCCGGAGCCCCACCCAGCCCAAGGCTCCAGCACGGCCCCGCCCCCTGCACCTGGGGGGCTCTGCAGACCTGTCAGGCACTGCAATGTGGGCCGGGGAGGGTGCTTATCAAAGAGGTTTTCTGGGTCCCACAGACTTTCACTCAGAACCAAGCATGTGTATTTTAGGGAGTATTTTTTGTGTCATTTTGTTGTTGTTTTGGGGGTAATGTATACTGAGCCTAGCTCTATCAGTGAGGTACGTCCCCAACTTTTTATTTTGACACAGCATCTTGCTAAATTGCCCAGGCTAGCCAGGCATGGTGGCACATGCTTGTAATCCCAGTACTTGGGAGGCTAATACAGGAGGATCATAGGTTCATGGACAGCCTCAGCAAGTAGTGAGACTCCCATCAACCTAACAGGAACCTGTTTCAAAATAAAATAAAATAGGATTGGGGCTGTAGCTCAGAGGTAGAATGCCCCCGGGTTCCATCCCGAGTTACCACAAAAAATAAATAAATTGCCCAGACTAGTCTGGAACTTGTTCTGCCTCAGCCTCCCAAGTAGCTGGTATTATAGGTATATGCCACCACACCTGACAAGAATCACACTGGGGGAGAGAGGGAGACAGACTGGGGACTGAACCCAGGGCATTCTACCTCTGAGCTACACCCACAGCTTTTTTAAATTTTATTTTGTGTTTGTATGTCGTACTGGAGATTGAGTTCCGGGGCATTTTACCTCTGAGCTATAACCCCAGCCCTCTTTTATTTTGAAACAGGGTCTCACTAGGCTGATGAGAGTCTCACTACTTGCCGAGGCTGTCCTCAAACTTGCTATCCTCCGTCTCAGCCTCCCAAGTACTGGAATCACAGGCGTGTACCACCACGCCTGGCTAAGGATCTGTATTTCTGATAAAGCCCTCCCCTTCCCTCCTAGGTAACAGATTTGGGGATCCCTGCAACGGTACATGGTAAGTGGTCACTACATTTTATGGTCACAAACTAAAATCAGCAGCATATTTAACTCAACTGAGATGAGGCTTGAGATAATATCCCCAGAACCTATAAAGCCTGTTTGCCCTAGAGGCCCACGAGCTGGGCACATACCTTGCTCTGGGTGGCGGACGAGGAAGGGGTGGGCTGGGCTCTCGCCGCCTCTGTCTCGGGCTTCTTCTCCTCTGTGGCCATGGCTCTGAAGCCCACCGGGCAGGGAGCCTAGGCTGAAGATTCACAATGAAAGAGCCTGTCTGCTAAGTGAACTGTTTAGTGGGGGACCTATAAACAAATTGTTTTTTAGAAAATTAATTTCCAGGGGTGGGGTTAGCTCAGTGGCACAGCATTTGCCTAGCATGCATGAGGTCCTGGTTCAATCACCAGCACTGCCAAAAAATTGACCCCCAGGAAAAAGGACAAGAAAGAGAAACCGGGGCACCTATTTCCCTAAGTTGAGGCTAACACGTTGACGCTCCACAGAAATACCCTGCTCTGGCCCTTTCTGTGATCGCAAGGAAGCCTGCCCCCAGTAGGGCTGCCTATGATGCTCTTTAGATGTCTGCGGGAATGCAGGCAAAATGCACTCTGCTTCAGAGAGCCCTTGACATGATTTTTAAAAAGAGAAAAGAGAGATTCAAAGGCTTCTTGACAGAAACTAACATGCCAAATAACAGAATACTGAGCTTCAGGGTGCTCAAGTTTGGGAGCTCATTCAAATCCTAAAATGTACCCCGGGGATGTGATCACGTTAACAGCCCTGTCTGAAAACAGGAGTGCACGGCCACCAGCTGACGCCTCACCAGTGGGCTCCGCTGTCGCCTGTACAGGCTGCAGATACAAGACTGTCTATCAGAAAGCTAACAGCTTACAGGGCTCTCATCCCTGGTGAAGCACTACGAAAGAGCCCCAGCGCAAACCAGAGAGCGCTTTACTCTGGAGTTTCCTCATCCTGCCCTCTGTAGAAGCAGCCTGAAAGGAGAACAGCAAGGAAACTACAAATAAGACTCACGCTGCAGAGAAAAGAAGAACTGCAGCTCAATCCAGCTTCAGCTTGACAATGCACAGCCCCAAACCCGTACGGTCAGCAACTGTTCCCTCCAACACAGGAATGGATCCCATTACCTGAATACACCTCACAAAGGAACACCAGGTGCCTCTGTAATGAGGGGAATCGATATTAAAAGGAGAGCCACAGAGATGCGCTTGCAAATGTCACTAGCCATTCAAATCCCCCAAGCTAGCTTTACCGCTCATCTCACAGGTTTGCACACTGTAAATTCTAGCTTGGAGCTTAAAGCTGAAATGTTGGACAGGCCCCTTATGACACTAAGGCAAAACAGAAGCCATCAAAGAAGAGCATATCTAAAAGTCTTCATCTGAGAGGAGAGAAACTAAAATCACCACTGCTCAGGACACAGGGACAAACAAGCTGTTTCACCTGCAGCAGATTCCAGCCCTAGGCCGGATCATGGTGCACCCAAAATTCAGGTACAAGGGTGAAGGGAGAGCAGGACCCATAGGCCTCTCCAGGGGCCAAAGTTCTGTGCCCAGTAAATTCCAGCTGCTTGGAGCTTCTCTTTAATGCAACTTGGCCATGCCAACGTGACCCGGAGGTGGCCTTCTCCTTTGTCAGCTGGACAGCCAAAAGACCAGAGGGGAGCTGAAAGATCTAAGAAAAGCAAAGAGCTGAAAAGTCCATTTCAAAGTCCCTAGTATAGCACCCTACCCCGGTGAAACACACCAGGGGCAACAGAAGAAGCTGCGGGGAAATGAGCTTTGAGGGCAGCTTAAGAGACTGAAGCAGCCCAAAGCAGCATTCCCCAGGAGATGGGCAGAGACTACTGCAGACAACTGGTTGCCCTCAGGTGAGGATAAACACGCAGAAGTCTCACAAGAAGCCACTGGGCTCCTAAAATATGGCATATAAAAAGCATGATGGCAAGTGCCATTACTTGGGAGGCTGAAATAGAAGGAACACATGTTCAAGACCAGCCACTGCAACTTGAGACTCTCAGAAACCTGGTGAGACTGTACTTCAAACAAAAAAAAGGGCTGGGTGTACCTTGGAGGTAGGATGCTCTGGCTTCAATCCTCAGTACCACCAAAAGGAGAAAAAAAAAAAATCAAGTTTTTACTCTTCTGGGTAGGGCTCTAAAGCTGGGCCCTTTTCCTGAACACTCGGGTGTTTCTGGGGAGCAGCGGAGACACCGAGGAGGCTGATGTGGGACTCCTGCCTCAGGAAGGAGGGGATGCGAGAAGGCCAAGCAATCAAGACGCAGAAAAGGTGATTAGGAGCCGGCTTCCACCGTCCCCTCGGAGCAGTCACAGCTTTGGGCCAGGAAAAGCCAGACGACAGAAATTCCAGCAACCACACCTGGGAAGCTCTCCCAGGCCTCCTTTCAAATGCAGATTGGTGGGCTCGGCCTCGGAAGCCAGAGCACAGGTGTGAGAACACCGGAAGCTGTCGAGGTTTTAAACACGCGCCCGGGTGATGGCAGGGGGCCAGCCAGACGGAGAAGCCGGGCCCACCGCTTTCCCTCCCTGGGGTCCCGACACCTCCGGCCTAGGTGCACCTTACTCGCCCTAGGGACCGGCACACAACCCCCACCCCAGCCAAAGCTCGAGGCGCCCGTGGACCGGCCTGGCGAGGGCCCGCGCGGGCAGAAACTCCACGGGGACGCTCCCGAGGGGTGTGCTAGCAGCACCCAAGATGGCCCTCGCCGCGAGGAGGAGCGGGCTGGGCTCACGAGGGGGGCGAGGTCCCTCCACGGCGACACGGCCCGCCGCCGCGACCCCGGCCCCGGCGGTGCGCCCCGCGGGGACCGCGCTCCAGGCCGGGGCGGCGGCGGAGGCAAGACGCGGGAACGGCGGCGGGGGTCTCTAGTCGCCGGGGCGGACCCGGCCGGGAGCCACGAGGGTGCCGGGCCGAGCCCCGCGGTGCACGTGGGGCGGCGAGGCCCGGAGCCGCCCGCCTCGCCCGCACCCCAGGCCCCTTCTTACCTGCCGGGCCGGGCCGCGTCGCGTCGGCCGCCGCCTGGGCGCGAGTACAGACCAGCCAGACGCGGCGGGGCGCGGGCGGTGGACGGCGGCGCGCGTGCGCGAGGGGCGGGGAAGGGGCGGGGCGACGGGCGGCGGCGAGGGCCAGAAAGCCTCGACCGGCGCAACGCCTTAAAGGGGCCGCACGCGACGCTTGCTTCCTATTGGAAACGTTCTACCTGAGCTTGCGGGCCCTCCTCCTTCAGTTCTAGGAGGTGGTGTTTAATGGCACACGCAGAAACGTGCTGCTGTCCCCCTCGCGCCATCACAACGGGGTTTCACTGGCCTGACGCCCAGGACTCCCCAAGAACCGAGAGCCCGGACCCAGGGCCGCCAGAGCCCCTGCAGCCGCACCTGTGCTCTGAGTGGAGCCACACAGAGGCCGCCTTGCTCAAACTCAGAAACGGAGCAAGCAAAACGACCTCACTGGGGGAGTCACAAGAATTGCAATTCGAGGTTCAGAGAGCCGTGCATCAGTGTTCCTGGGAACACAGGAAAAAAGGGAGCTTTCCTGTTGAGAAGGACTTGGAAATGCCCAAAGATCGCACGTAAAGAACAACGTGTAAGCTGAATGAACACCGGTCACCTGGAGCGTCCCGCACAGCGCCGTGGGCCTCCGCTTATGTGGCTCCAGAAGACGAGGTTCAAGGATAAAGGGGACCCGAGTTCACGGCGCAGTCCTGGCCTGGGTGCCTGCCTCCTGCTTCCGTGTGGCTGCGCTCCAAGCCCTGTCCATGTTTTCACAGTCCTAGCAGTCCTTTGCAGGCACGCAGCTCTGCTGTTGGCAGATGATTTCACAGCCTTTTTTTTTTTTTTTTTTTTTTTGAGGTACTGGGGATTGAAACCAGGGGGCATTCTACCTCCGAGCTCCACCCCCAGCCCTATTTTTTTATTTTGAAACAGAGTCTCACTAAGTGGTGGAGGGCCTAAGTAGCTGAACCTGGATCCTCTGGTCTCAGCAAGTGTATGCCACCATGCCGGGCTGATTTCACAGCCTTCTCCTCTGGGGCCCACCCCTCCGTTTATAAATGGGAAAGGGGGCACCCAGAGAGGCCGCAGGGGCTTAAGGAGAACCTGGGGCCCATGTCTTGTGCACAGTCTCCCTTTGCTGCTCTCATTTGACTACCCACAGGTCTTAGAATCGTGGAGGAAGCCCTGGCCTCCAAGCCTCAGCTCCAACCGTAACCTGTGCGTAGAACAGCCTTCAGTCTTTTGCTTTTTCTTTTCTTTCTTTCTTTTTGTGTGTGTGTGTGTGTGTGTGTGTGTGGCACTGGGGATGGAACCCAGTGGCATTCTACCTCCAAGCTACACCCCCAGTCCTATTTTTTAATTCTTTATTTTGAAACAGGGTCTCATTAAGTTGCGGAGGGCCTCACTGAATAGCTGAGGCTGGCCAGGAACCCAGATCCTCCTGTCTCAGCCTCCCAAGTACTGGAATTACAAGCGTGTGCCACCACGTCTGGCTGTCTCTTGCTTTTCCGACTGAAAACACCAAATATGCCAGGCGTGGTGGCGCATGCTTGTAATCCCAGCATTTGGGAGGCTGAGACTGGAGGATCCGGGTTGGTGGCCAGCCTCAGCTGCTTAGTGAGGCCCTGTGCATCTTAGTGAGACCCTGTTTCAAAATAAAGAATATAAGCCGGGCGTGGTGGCGCACGCTTGTAATCCCAGCATTCGGGAGGCTGAGACCGGAGGATCCGGGTTCGCGGCCAGCCTCAGCTCCCTAGTGAGGCACTCCGCAACTTAGTGAGACTCGGTTTCAAAATAAAGAATAAAAAATAGGGCTGGGGGTATAGCTCGGAGGTAGAATGCCCCTGAGTTCAATCCCCAGTACC
>PVLC010042096.1:0-13092 GCA_004027655.1 Graphiurus murinus
GGTGGCGCACGCTTGTAATCCCAGCATTCGGGAGGCTGAGACCGGAGGATCCGGGTTCGCGGCCAACCTCAGCTACCTAGTGAGGCACTCCGCAACTTAGTGAGACTTGGTTTCAAAATAAAGAATAAAAACTAGGGCTGTGGGTATAGCTCGGAGGTAGAATGCCCCTGAGTTCATTCCCCAGTACCGCAAAAAAAAAGAGAATGATGAGCCTAAAGAGAGAGCTAAATAAATCAACCTAGGATAAACTGCCCAGAATGCAGCAGATAAGAGAAAAAACATGAAATGCTAATTTAAAATGACAAGGGGAGCTAGGCATGGTGGCACACACCTGTAATCCTAGTACTTGGGAGGCTGAGACAGGATGATCAAAAGTTTGAGGCCAGGAGCTGGGTGTGGTGGCACATGCCTGTAATCCCAGTACTGAGACAGGAGGATCACAGGTTGGAGGACAGCCTTGGGAAGTAGTGAGACTCTCATCAACCTAGTGAAACCTTATTTCAAAATAAAAATAAAATAGGGCTGGGGGCACAGGTCAGAAGTTGAATGCCCCTGGGTTCAATCCTCTCTCTCTCTCTCTCTCTCTCTTTCTCTCTCTCTTTCTCTCCCTCTAACACACACACACACACAGAGTTTAAGGCCAGTCTTGGCAAATTAGTGGAACCCTGTTTTAAAATAAAACATAAAAAGGGGCTGGGCTGTAGTCCTGGGTGATAAAGTACCCTTGGATTAAATTCCTAGTGGAAGGAGGGACGGATGGATTAAAGTAAACTAACAGATTGGCAAAAATTCCAAGGTTTGACAGTATTTTTGGTGATGCTATAGGAAAATAAGCACTCTCATATACTGCTGGTAGAAATCCAAAATCAAACAAACCCTAGAGAGGGTACTGAGACAATAGTAGCAAAATTACCTATACATTTACCTTGAACAAGTGGCACCCCTTCTAGAAAATATCCATAAAGATCAGTTAGCAAAAATGAAAAATAAGCCGGGTGTGGTGGCGCACGCTTGTGATCCCAGCATTTGGGAGGCTGAGACCGGAGGATACGCGTTTGTGGCCAGCCTCAGCTACCTAGTGAGGCACTCCGAAACTTAGTGAGACCCTGTTTCAAAATAAAGAATAAAAAATAGGGCTGGGGGTATAACTCGGAGAATGCCCCTGAGTTCAATCCCCAGTACTGCAAAAAAAGAAAAATAAAATAGTCACAGGGTTATCAGCAGCATTTTTTAGCAGCAAAAGACTGCAAATAAACCAGATGTTCATCAATAGTGGCATGACTAAATAAACTATGGGCCCTCCACAAAATAGAGTAACGTGCAATTGTTTAAAAAAAAAAAAAGTGAAGACTTCTATATGATATAATGTAATTTCTAGGAAATATTGATCAATTAAAACAAGAGTACAGAACAGTATTCATAGTATGTTATCTTTTGTGTAAAGGTCCAGAGGAAATAGGAGTATGTGTGTGTGTGTGTGTGTGTGTGTGTGTGTGCATTGTCTCAGCATTCTTACTGTTCTGATCTAAACACTTGACACACACACAAGACTTAGAGGAAGAAAGGTTTATTTGCTTATGAGTCTGGATATTTCAGTTCATATATGTAGTCCATTTACAATGACTGTCAAGCAGGAGCCAGGGCTATAGGTCCTCAGGGCATGATAGCAGAAAGCAGAGAGAGCAAGAGGAGGAGATGAGGGACATGTATAGTCCTCAAGGCCACATCCCCAAGGGACCTTTCCCCAGCAACCATGTCCCGCCTCCAACATGGCTGCCTCCAGAGCATGAGGTCAGGGAATATTTTACATTCAAACTATGACACTTATATTCTTAAAATGAAATTACAGAAATAAAAAAACTAATAAAATGGTTGCCTATAGATAAGAAGAAAAGAGGGCATGGTGGCTCATGCTTGTAATCCCAGCATTCGGGAGGCTGAGACCGGAGGATCCGGGTTCGCAGCCAGCCTCAGCTACCTAGTGAGGCACTCCGCAACTTAGTGAGACTCGGTTTCAAAATAAAGAATAAAAAAAATAGGGCTGGGGGTATAGCTCGGAGGTAGAATGCCCCTGAGTTCAATCCCCAGTACCGAAAAAAAAAAAAACCCACAAAAAAATAAAGTTAAAAAAAAAAGATAAGAAAAGAATAAGATGAAGCATAAAGGAATGAAAGTTAGACTTATGTAAATGCACTTCATTAGTATAAATTGTACAGAAAAAGAATAAAAAAATTTTACATAAATCCAGGCATGGTGGTGCACACCTGTAATCCCAGTACTTAGGAGGCTGAGACAGGAGGATTGAAGATTTGAAGCCAGCATCAGCAACTCAGTGAGGCTCACATCAATTTAGCGAGACCCTGCATCTAAATAAAAGATAAAAAAGGGCTGAAGGTGTAGCTCAGAGATGATACCTCTGGGTTCAATCCCCAGCACTGCACACACACAAAAATAATTAAATAATTAAAGACAAAAAAAATCCTGATTAGTTAGTTATGCATACTGAACTACTTATGAAAAAACAAGAGAATGTCTAGGATTTGCTTTTAAAATACTCCAGCAAAAACAGCATGAAAAAGGAGTGGAATGAACAGATAAAATTATAAAATGTTAAACATCTTTGGAGCTCAGTGATAGATACATGATGCTCATTATGTTATCATCTTTATTGAGTATATGTATTGCTTGATATTTTCCCTAATAAAAGATTTGTACGTAACAAAAAAGAGAAAGCCAGGTCCTATGGGGCTCTTCTTATGACTTATAAAGTAAGCTGTGTGACACACACACAAAAAAGAAAATAACAAGCATGCAGGAAAAAATAGTAAAACCAATACAACTTATCTGACATTTCTTTTTGAATATATTGATGCTGAGAATATATCAATATTGTACTAAAATCATGCTTCCAGAATAGTTATGATTTTAAAATAAACTATCACAAGCTAGCTTACATTTTTTCTAATAAAACATATATAATCTCATTACTTAGTATTTGACAATATCACAAAGAAAACTGGTAGAAAAAGGAACACAATGGCATTTTCTTTTTCTTTTTCCTTTCCTCCTCCTTTTTTCTTTTTTGTAGTGGTATCAATCCAATGGCCTTGTATATGCTAGGCAAGTGCTCTGCCAGTGAGCTACACCCTCCATCCCCATGGTGTTTTCTTTAGTAAATTTTGATTGATTATACTTCGAGGAGTCACAGAATTGACCAACATCAGATCTGGCTATTAACCTATCCAATGGTGTTAACACATGTTTTTTTTTTTTTTTTAAAAAAGATGGTTACAGAAAAATAATTCATGAGAAATAAATCAAGAAGTTATGGGCATACTTTGCTAGTGACCAGACATTCAACATCCAGAGAAAAGCATTAAATTCCAGACAAAGGCAGAGTCCTACGATTGAGGTCTATAGACAGGAAGATCACACGGGCCAAAGCAATCAAATATTCAAATCATACAATTACAGTACCTCCATTAACTATTGTTTTGCTCCTTATTAGTTACTTATAGATAGTAATTGATTATCTGTGTACTCCTAAAATGAAGTTGAAGATCCATGTTTCGATGTTTTTTTCCCTTAAAAATTCTCTACCTTACTACCCTACTCCACTCTAGGAAAGGATACAATCATAGGCCATTTTTGCTTCTATAACAAAACACTGGAGACTGGGTAATTTATAAAGAACACAAATTTATGATCTCACAGTTCTGGAGGTAGGGAAGTCCAAGATCAAGATGCCAGCAGGTTTGGTCTGGTGAGGGCTGCTCTCCACTTCAAGATGGCACCTTGTTGCTACCTCCTCCAGAGGGGAAGCATGCTGTGTCTCACATGGCAGAAGGTGGAAGAGAAAGAGAGCTGAATGCTGCATGCAGCCTCTTTTATAAGGGCCTTATTTCTATTCATAAGGAGAAGCCCTTGTAGATTTACTGCCTCCCAACGGCCCCATCTCTTAATATCACCACATAGGCTTGAATCTAGTATGTCCACCAAAAGCTCATGTGTTCCAAACTTGGTCCCCAATTCAACAGTGTTCAGAGGTGGGGCAATTAGGAGGGGACTGGATCACCAAGGTGCTAACTCTATCAATGAATCAATCCATGATGGATTCACACTTGATAGGCTATTGGGAAGTAGTGGAAACTTCAGGAAGTAGGGCCTAGTTGGAGGAAGTAGGTTACTACAGGCTTGCCCTTGAAGGATAAAGTTTGTTCCTAGTCCCTCCTTCTTCTTTCCTTCACTTCCCAGGTACTATGAGGTAAGCAGCTTTCTTCCAACATGTGCTTCTGCCATGATGTACTGCCTTGCCACAGGCCTAAAAGCAACTGGGCCAAGTGACCATGAACTGAGACCTCTGAAACCATGAACCAAAATAAATCTTTCCTCCCTTAAGTTGATTTTCTCAGGTATTTTGTCACAGTGATTGAAAGCTAACTAACATAGCTACTAACTTTCAGCACCTGAATTTTGGAGGGGGCATACTCAAACCATACAGATGCCAAGAAACTAACTTCTTAGTAGTTTAACATAATTCCAAAAACCAAAGCAGCACATATTTTGGACCTCCTATTATTTTTCAGTTATGAGAACTAGTGGTACAGTTCTAAAATGAGCTTACAATGCAGCAATTCTGAGTGTGACATGAGAGAACAGTTATGGCATCAATATATTTAAGTGGCACCAGTAATATTTTTCATATGACCTGATTTTTTTGTGTGTGTGGACTGAGAATTAAACCTAGGGGCATTTTACTTCTGAGCTATACCTCCAGACTGATTTTATTCCTTATTTGGAAACAAGGTCTCACTAGGTTGCTGAAAGTCTCATTAAATTGCTGAAGCTGTCCTGTGATCTTCCTGTCCCAGCCTCCCAAGTACTAGGATTGTAAGTGTGCACCACCACGCCTGTCTTGACCTGGTATTTGATGATGTTACTTGAATAAGCATGATGTCTCCATCATGCTTTGGTAAAGTATCTCT
Source organism: Graphiurus murinus (assembly GCA_004027655.1). Lineage (NCBI taxonomy): Eukaryota > Metazoa > Chordata > Mammalia > Rodentia > Gliridae > Graphiurus > Graphiurus murinus. Next base: position 4,986 of record PVLC010042096.1, read on the forward strand.
GCTTGACTTGCCTTTTGATCTATTCACAAGTATTAAAGGGAATACTTGTATGGGAATCAAATTCTTTTTTTTTTTTTCAGTACTGGGGATTGAACTCAGAGGCATTCTACCTCCGAGCTATAACCCCAGCCCTAGTTTTTATTCTTTATTTTGAAACCGAGTCTCACTAAGTTGCGGAGTGCCTCACTAGATAGCTGAGGCTGGCCGCAAACCCGGATCCTCCGGTCTCAGCCTCCCGAATGCTGGGATTACAAGCATGCGCCACCACGCCCGGCTGGAATCAAATTCTTAAAAAGAGGCCTTTAGTTTACTCTCACAATGTAAACTACAATATACAGGCAGTATAGTAAAAAATTTATTTAGAAACACATTTTTATGGCTTATCCATTAAACTGGGTCATGTAATCCAAAAATTCTTGGATTTCACACTTAGTGAATAAAAACTTTACTTGTAAGAGACAAAAAATTTTAAAATGCATAAGCTTTAGAAGCATATGCACAACCTTATTACCTGACCAAAACAGAGATGCAAGTGACCAAGAGAGGGAACAGTTAAATTCTACCAGAAGCATATACAATTTTATACATACGACATTTTCCATACCAAAAGAAAAATCACAGATAAAAAATAATGATATCTTTGGAAGACAAAGATATCAACAAATCAGGGTTGGGAACAACCTGAAACTAAAGGAAAGGTCTACATGAACTATAAGGACCTCATTCAATGCGAAAATGCACACAATTTATCAGATTTCGCATTAAAATATCAAAGCATTTCAAAATATAGGCCCAAAAAGAAACAAAAACTAATCAAGTAGTAACATGACTTTCAAACAAATCTACTGAAATATCATTTCTGATTTTTTTTTGTTTTGCTTTGGGGCAATTAAAAATATGTCATCCCTCTATTCCCCACCATGTCATCCCTGTCATTTCACACTCAAACTTCTAAGATTTTACTCTGACAAAACCAAGGTTTGGCAAGGATATGAAGAAATGTGGACTCATGCATTACTAGTGAGAGTATAAATATAAGCCCTGGAGAACAATCTGGCCACCTCTTGTAAGGCTAAAGAAGCATATACCCTATCATTTCTTATGCCCTAGAGAAATTCTTGCATGTGTTTACATCAGCAAAAAAAAGATGTAAAGAAGGACATTATCTTATTTTGTTTGATACAGCAAAAAATTGGATGTAACTTAAATGTTCCTTTATCCACAGAAGAATGAATAAACCAAGTGTGTTATATAATACCATATTGCAGTTAGATGAGTTAGATCAACATGAATGAATTTACTTAAAAAAAAAAAATCAGGTAAAAATGTTTGTAAAGTCAGGTATGGTGGTACATACTTGTAATTCCAGTACTTGGGAGGCCAAGACAGTAGGACTGCAGGTTTGTGGCCAGCCTCAGCTACTAAGTGAGTTGCTCTGAAGTATAATGCCCCTGGGTTCAATCCCCATTACCCCCCAAAAAGAAAAAAGAAAAAGTCTGCAAAAAGACACATAGAATATTATATATTTTTTGTAATTTTTCAAAAACATATTATTGTATATATTTTCCACATTTATTAGCAAATATATGTAGAAAAGTAAAAGAAGATGAAAGGATACACACCCAGTTCAGAACAGTCAGTTCCCTAACAGAAAAAGGGGAGGTATATAAGGGGTCTTCAAACATATGTTTGATCTTTAACTATTAACAACAAAAAATGGTTTGGAGAAAAACAAAAACAAAAACCTAAAGTCTATACCATTATAGAATATGATGTGCTTGGGAAATTTCAGTCATTCTACTTATAAGGAGTTTGCATGAAAGGAAATTTCATTAAGAATTAGCCTAGAACAGTGACTTAAAGAGGAATCAGTAAGGAAACAAAAAATGGATGAGAAAGAATGAATATTGCGCAATGAAATGTACACGCTTTCTCAGAGTGTTTTGAGCCATTCTGGATGAAAGCCTGATCTCTAGATTAAAGGCTTGGTACTCACAGGGCCTAATGAATTTCCTAAGACTAAACACAGCAAAATCAGGGTTAAATAATACTCAATATTTGAATGGGAAGATAAAGTGTTAAACAAAAATATAGAAAACTAAATGGAATTAATTATCCTCTCCTCTTTCTCTTGTGTTCTCTATTTAGTTAAATGGAAACCATTTAGTTGTTCAAGCCAGGAATCCACATGAAGTACATCATCAAGTTCTACCATTCTGCCCCCAATGTTTCTTGATAATCTAAGCACTTCTTCCATATGCAATGTCTACCACTATCATCTCCATTCTGCAGCCAGAATGGTATTTCTAAAAGTAAAATAATAAATTTCCCTGTTTAAAACTTTTTAATAGCTTCCCATTGTGCCCAGAACAGTTTAACTTCTCCACATGCCCTCCAAGAGATGGCTTCTGCTTACCTATCTAATCTCATCTCTCACCATACTCACAAAATCAAACCACCGCCATCTCCACTTCACGCTCTCACCACTTGAGCTGTATTTGTTAAGCTATACAAACTATTTGTTAGTTATCTGAATATGATATGCTCTCTCCTTCCTAGCCATTACACATGTTCCCTCTGCCAGGAATACTTTTCTCATATCTATTCTTCCTGTCTTTCTCTTCCCCATCTTTCTGGCTAATGTCCATCAGATCTCAATTTTTTAAATATCACTTTTCCCAGAAAGTATTCTTTTACTCCCCTTATCAAGTCCAAAATTAAGTTTCCTTCTATGTGCTACCATGGTATCCTAAATTTCTCCCTTTCGGCATTTATCAAACTGTATCTTAAGAATATAAGTACTTTAAATGGCACAAATAGTATATGTCTTATTCATTATGCATATTAGTACATATCATAATAGCTAGTACAAATTAAATAGTCAATAGCCATTAAATGTAGTGTTTGAAACAAAAAGTGAATTTAAAATATATATATGTATATATATATATATACATATATTATATATATATATTTTGCTGTGCTAGGGATTAAGTTCAGGGTCTTGCACACGCTAGGCAAGTGCTCTACCATTGAGCTACACTGCCATTCCATGAGATACCAATTTTTAAAAATAAGGTTAAAATTTTATCCAAAGCTTTAAAATGTATAGTATTAATAAAAATAGGTAATGAAATCTGCAACTTTGCACATTTTGGGGAGTACAATTAATCAAATTATATTCTACTTTAACAGAATTTTTTTTTAATGTTATACCATGTTTAGTTTTTCCACTTGATACTTTTATTCAAAATGAAGGGAGATGAGCAAGAAAATATTTTGATAAACAACTCATCCATTATCTTTTCCTTGCTGAGAAAACCAATTTTATTATGAACACAAAGGCAACATATTTTATTTCTCCAGTTGATAGTGACAAGAGATAATAAGGATAGCAAGCCATGGACTCACAGAAAAGGTGAGACAAGTAAATTATGAAATCAAATGTAACCTAAAAAAAGAGAGTTTTACCAAAATAGGTCAGAAAAGCCCATGGAACATTTTAAGCATCTGTGCATACCCAGCACATCTTGGCTTTAGTTACTGAACATATAAACATTGATTTTTTTTTTTTAAATTCCATTATGGCCTTCCAAAACAATCAATAGTATCATGTGTTCTTAAAAAAAATTTGGAAAAATTATTGTCTTTTTCTTACACATTAAAATTGCCTACTTGATTTAGTCCCTTATTATAAATATAAGCTTTCAGAATAACAAGCTAGGAACATATCCACCACTATTAAATCCTAGAAAAAGGGAGGATTCTTTTGTCTTCAAAGGCTATGAAACAAACTATAGTTTAACTTTTTTAAATTACTATTATTCTACTGGACTGAATAGAAAATCCTCGCATGATAGGCATTCCATAAATTGGGAGAATTTTCTTACCTGGAAGATTACCCTTTGAGATGGTATCTGTATCCAGATTGTAGGTGTCTTGGAGACGCAATAGAGCTTTGGCTGCCCCAATCTGGTCTTCATCATTAGGGAAGTACTGCCTCTGAATGGTTAGATTAGAGATAAAGCCTTAAAATAGAAAAGGGGGGGGCTATTAATAAAGATTGTAGAAACTTGTAGACTTCTAATAGAGACTATTAGGATTTTTCAAGATTCATCAATCATGTCCTACCATTCCATGAAAGTTCCACATGTTCATCAAGAAAAAAATTAAAGAGATTGAAAGAGATTTGACATACCCCCTAATGTTTAATTTTCAATTAAGAAAATGTTAAGTAATCTGAGATCACTACATAAATTATATCTATATTAGTAGATAAGGTCAACTAACATAATAATTAAGTTCTTATACAACATAGCAAGAAACAAAAAGTGCCTTCACTAAACTTGAGAAATAAACGTTTATGGATTGAAAATGACATTTACTGACAATCAATTTTACTTTCAGATAGCATATGGTACGTAAAACCTTGTACCTATACTTTTTTTCCCCTTCTTTTTCTTTTTTGTGGTACTGGGATTGAGCCCAGGGGCATTTGACCTCCATGCTACACCCCTAGCCCTTTTCATTTTTTGTCTGGAAACAAAGTCTTGTTAGGTTGCTGAAAGTCTTGCTCCATTGCTGAGGCTGTCCTTAAACCTGCGGTCCTTTCTCAGCCTCCCAAATACTGGGATTACACAAAATCTATACTCTTAAAGTTCGATTTTCTTTTTCCATGTGCCACACATTATATAAACATGTAAATATATAAATCTTGGTGGAATTCTTTGAGGGAAAAATATTCTAACTGTATATTTAGAAAGATCAACAGCTAAACTAGTTTACCTAAATTACATATTTAGAAATGTTTAATTGTCAAATACAGTGTTCATCAATCAAGACTTGCTATATATAAAGTCTTAAAGAGAATTTATATAAAATATAGAAAACAATCAAACTAACAAACCAATTACTGATAATTATGTAATTCCTAAGGAGAATGGATGCTAAATATTCCTTCAGAAACCAAAAGCAAATCCAAAAAGTGATTTAAAATTTTATAATGTAAATGTCATCATTGTACAGAAAAATTAGGTATGGGACTTCCCTCTACTTTCATTAACTTATAATCAACTACTTATATTTTGATGAGTAAAAGATCTGGCATTTTTCTGTTAATGGAAATAAACAAATGAACAACTAGCTAGAAGAATACTAAAGTTCATATCAAGTATATTTTAAGTTTTACAACTCTCAGTAATAATTTCCACATGGAATTTTACAAGCAAGTTTTACAGAAGACTGTAATGTTTTTAATGCCTCAAAACAAAATCCAAGCTGGGCATAGTGATGCACATTTGTAATCCCAGCAACTCAAGAGCTTGAGGCAAGACCACCCTGGACAACATAGCGAGACCCTGTCTCAAAAAAAAAAAAAAAAAAAAAACAAGAGCCGAGCACGGTGGTGCACGCTTGTAATCCCAGTACTTGGGAGGCTGAGACTGGAGGATCCGGGTTCAAGGTCAGCCTCAGCTACTTAGTGAGGCCCTCCACAACTCAGTGAGACCTTGTTTGAAAATAAAGAATAAAAAATAGGACTGAAGAGGCAGCTCAGAGGTAGAATGCCCCTGGGTTCAATCCCCAGTACTGCAAAAAAAAAGAAGAGTTGGGGATATAGCTCCTTGTAGAGCACCCCTGGGTTTAATCCCCAGTACCACACAACAAAACAAGGAAAAACAAAAACAAAAACAAAACAACTACTCAAGAAGTTGCTTAAATCCTATCTAACAAAAAGAGAAAAAAAAATATTTATAAAAGAACTACAGGTCAGCTGGACACAGTAGTGCATGTCTGTAATGCTAGTACTTGGAAGGCTAAGACAGAAAGATTGCAAGTTCAAGGCCAGCATCAGCAACTTAGCAAGGCCCTCAGTGACATCCTGTTTCAGAGTAAGAAATAAATAAAGGGCTACGGGATTAGGGGTATAGTTCAGAGGTATAATACCCCTGGGTTCAATCCCTAGGACCCAAAAAAAAATACAGTTCATAACTAAAGAATGAATGATGTGGACACATATGTATAATATATACTTACATATTTTAAGGTGTGTGTGTATGTGTAGTTAGAGAGAGGACTTCCAAAAAATTTTCTTTGTAGTAGAGAAAATAATCACAGGCATTTCCCTCTCATAATGAACATGTAGTCACAAGTACACACCATTACTCTTGTTTTCAAGATTTCTAGTCCTCTTATCCACCGAGGATACATTCCAGTGGTTGCCTGAAATCATGCATAGTACCAAACCATATATATATATGGGACTGGGGAGGTAGCTCAGAGGTAGAATGCCCCTGGGTTCAATCCCCAGTACCGCAAAACCAAAACAAAACAAAACAAAAGAGTTGGGGATATAGCTCAGTGGTAGAGCACCCCTAGGTTTAATGCCCAGTATCACAAAACAAAACAAAGAAAAAAAATAAAATAAAATAAAACAACTACTCAAGAAGTTGCTTAAATCCTCTCTAACAAAAAGAGAAAAAAAATTTATATATTATATAGTGTGTGTATATATACTATGTTTTTTCTTATACATACATGCACAAATTTAAAGCTTTTTCTATCTTAAGTAAGAACTTGCACACTATTTCCACTACTTTCATACTTTGAGATGCAACAGCAAAGCGAGAATGAATTTTTGTTTCCTTCTTCACAATTTCAGATAGAAGATTCATTCTTACTATAGCATATTTTTCTTTCCTTATTAAGTCAAGAACTTTTTTTTTTTTTTCGGTACTGGGGATTGAACTCAGGGGCATTCTACCTCCAAGCTATACCCCCAGCCCTATTTTTTATTCTTTATTTTGAAACTGAGTCTCACTAAGTTGCAGAGGGCCTCACTAGGTAGCTGAGGCTGGCCGCGAACCCGGATCCTCCGGTCTCAGCCTCCCAAATGCTGGGATTACAAGTGTGCACCACCACGCCTGGCTCATTCTTTCATTTAAAACACTTTATGGCTTCTTTTAGGCATACCCAAATCACCATCGTTACTCTTGGATTTTGAGCCATTAAGTAAAATAAAGGTTATCTGAATACAAAGCAATATAATACAGTGATAATGATCTGACAACAGAGGGCTAACAGATGACTAAGGGGGAGATATCCTGGACAAAGGTATGATTCTGATGGCAAGACAGCATGAGATTTCATCATGCTACTCAGAAAGACACAAAATTTAAAACTTACTGTTTATTGGTGGAATTTCCCATTTGATATCTCTGAACTGTGAATAAATGAAACTACAGAATGCAAAACCATGCATAAGAGGGGACCTACTCTAGTCTACCTCACTATTTACAAATAAATAATAGTAAGCACTCTTGGAGCTACTTTTTTTTTTTTCCCAGTACTGTGTATTGAACCCAGAGGTAGCACTGAGCTACATTCTCTTTTTTTTTTTTTTGTGGTACTGGGGATTGAACTCAGGGGCATTCTACCTCCGAGCTACACCCCCAGCCCTATTTTTTATTCTTTATTTTGAAATCGAGTCTCACTAAGTCGCAGAGTGCCTCACTCGGTAGCTGAGGCTGGCCATGAACCTGGATCCTCCGGTCTCAGTCTCCTGAATGCTGGGATTACAAGCGTGCGCCACCATGCCCGGCTTACATTCTCTTTTAAAAATTTTATTTTGAGACAGTGTCTAAGTTTCCCAGGTGGGCCTAAAACTTGCCATTCTCTTGCCTCAGCCTCTAAAGTAGCTGGGATTACAGGCATGCACCATTGCATCCAGCTCTCTTGTAGTATTTTATCTATATACCTAGTTCAGCTCTCTCCTCTACTCTCTTTTTTTTTGGGGGGGGGCCCACTTTCATTTATTCAAAAAATATTTGTGTTTCTACTATGTACTAAGGATAATCCCTTTATTTCCTTAAATTCTAAGCTGTTTTCTGTTATTAAAATATCTAACATGTCAGCCGGGCGTGGTGGCGCACGCTTGTAATCCCAGCATTCGGGAGGCTGAGACCGGAGGATCCGGGTTCGCGGCCAGCCTCAGCTACCTAGTGAGGCACTCTGCAACTTAGTGAGACTCGGTTTCAAAATAAAGAATAAAAAAAATAGGGCTGGGGGTGTAGCTCGGAGGTAGAATGCCCCTGAGTTCAATCCCCAGTAC